>JAUZND010004505.1:0-11672 GCA_034780555.1 Coelogynopora nodosa
AACCTATATGCTATAGGGGGGGGGGGGGGTCTGGTGCAGTCGATAATGATACATTATAAAGTAGGCCTAATGTGATATTCACTGTGCAGCATCATACGAAGTTATCACAAAGTTAATTATATCTTTATATCTTTATATCTAATTATATCTATAAACTAAGAGAGTGGGTGAACAGTACTGACTTCATTTTATTTGGAATAATAATGAAATTATTCTTTTATTTTATGTCATTTTATTGCTTGTTAATTAGCGGAATTGGGGCATAAAGCTGCAGAATGCTGGCTTTTGATTGCTGTAGGCGTTAATTACCGTCGGATCTATCAATAAATTAATTTGAGTTGATATAGGGAGGTAGGCAAGTAAAGACATAAAAGAAAGGGGAAAAAAATTAAAACTCTTTTTTGGGGAAATAAATGTAGGAGGTATAGAGTCACCCTTTAGCGGAGTTCTTCTCTTAGGCAGACCTATATCTTTGTGTTGCCATATAATAGGTATAAAACATTTAGAATACATAAATAGGTGGAATATGTATATGATTTTTTTTATTGTGAAAGAGTATAATACAATTTTTAACTTTTTATTGTCTTTTCTAATATTTCCATTCTATATTTATCATATTATTATCATAATATTAAGTCAACCATTTATCACTTTTCATCGGCTAACATTATATTATCCTGCTTGTTGTCCATAGGTGACCGCGGTATCTAAATGGGGCAGGAAGACCCTAGAATCAACCCCGAACACGTTATTTCTAACGACACCAAAAGTGGCGAAAATGCAGACCCCATCAGTCCATGATCCAACAAGTGAGTGGAAACCTGTGTTCCAACCAAACCTGCCCAAGCAGTGGGGGGTTCAAATGGAATCCCCCCTAAAAAAAATTCTCGGCAAGAACAGACTCTTAAACACTCGCAAAAATAATTGATGCAAAGACAATGGAACCATATTATAAAGTTCTCTACGATGATTTCATCTTATACTTTATTAGTTTATCAATTCACTTGAAAATGTTATCTGATTATAAAAATCGTTATTTTAAAATCATTGTTTGTTTAATTATTTGTTCCCTTTATGAGTGACGTCATAGTATTTAACAACCTTTAATAATTCGCAATTAAGTTAGTAAATTTAAGGTTTTTTCTGTTACAACAATTTAAGCGTTATTATATGTGGTGAAGCGTTAACGAAATACGAAAATAATAGAATACGTTTTATTTCACTGTACTGGATGGACTAAGGTTTAATTAAAGTTACTTCAATGTCACTGCAATTTTATCTGAGTCATTTTTCGCAAAAACCTTGTCACGAAAAGTATAATTTGAGGCAAGATATTTTTTATCAAGCATAATACAACATCAGCTTCCGGCTTCAATTTGTAGGTATACCTACAGATATATTTTTCATGACTTTATATTTGTCTGCATATATGCATTGATACTATTTAGACGAGGTTGGTAAGTATAGAATAGTCTCTCGAAAACTTTAAATATAAATCAATCAATGCATTTTTTAAGTGGAAAGCATGGGAACACCACAAACTGAATACAAAAAACAGTTTCAATTTGCAGATATAAACTGATTTATCTATTTTGACATTATACAATTGGGTGATATGTACACTACCTCCATTCCTGCCAAAATTTTTTCGATAATTTCAGTATGTTCAGTATCGTGTTGTTTTTAATAGTAATAAAAGTAGATTACTTTAGATATATTTGTTGATGTTTATTAGCGTAATAGCGGTGTTTATTCATTGTATGTGCGTAAAACATAGCTCAAAAACTGATAATTTGCAGTAATTTATCAATTAATTCAAATAATTCTTCCCGATCAGCCGACAACAACCAGCACTCCCGCGAGAAGATGTTGGGACCTTCAGAAGGGGCCGGAGCCGGGAAGGGCCAAACGAGCCAGTGCCGATGTGACGGGACACAGCACGCCTCCTCTGGGCTAACCATCGAGCCGCCCACGTTGACTGCTACTGGTCTGGAGGCCGTGTTGTTGCTACCTGCCTTCCCGGGAGGTGAGTGCCTACGTCTGTCTGTCTGTCTGTCTGTCTGTCTCTCCTTCTCTGGTTAACCGTCTATTGATCTTTATGACTCTGATTGGCTGTCTGTCTGTCTGTCTCTCCTTCTCTGGTTGACCGTCTATTGATCTTTATGACTCTGATTGGTTACCTGTCCTTCTGTCGGTCTGGTTGACCGTCTATTGATCTTTATCACTCTGATTGGCTATTTGTCCTACTGTTTGTCTATGATTGACCGTCTATTGATCTTTATGATTCTGATTGGCTGTCTGTCCTTCTGTCGGTCTGGTTGACCGTCTATTGATCTTTATGACTATGATTGGCTATCTGCCCGTGTGTTTGTCCGTCAATCCCTTTGGTCTCTCAGGTTGGCAAAGATTGAGAGAAACAAAGATTAAGAAATGAAATAATTCTACGACTCTTTTCTTTGTTTTGTTGCAAAATAGTTTTAACAAAATGCTATTTTTTCAATGTTTTTATAAAATCTATTAATAAAAATCAAGTTTCAAATCACATTTATTTATTGTGGAAAATGTTTAATCAAGCCTTGGAGACGATATCCTTTTAAGATTGAAGCTTGACTTCCTTCTAAAATAAAAAGGATAAATGAGAATCTGTACAATTATTTAAAAAATATATAAAGTATAGAAATCGATTAGTCTGTAAATTATTTTTTTTTAAACAAGAGTATTTAAATTTTTTAAAAAGTATTTTTTGTTTGTTCTAAACTACTTCTCTTCTATACAATTTGAAAACAAACCTTCAGGAACGTGAAATTTATTTTTACTATAAAAATCTGTTGTGGTGAAACTAATCTATAAAAATAGATAAATGATTCGCTGACTTTTTTAGTTTGAGCAGAGAAAATTATGTTGGTGGATGATAATATACTGTCTGTGTGGTTTTTACTTTTTCTGTTAGATTATTTCCCGGTTGGTTTGTAGAGGCCTATACTAACCAACTTGTTGACGCATACAAAGTTAAATAAAACAAAGTTCACAAGTTGACTGTTTATTGTTCTTTGCGTGGTTTTACAGTAAAATAAAACGTCGTAGATATGTGCAATCGATATGGCTACAGCACTATAATACTGTGGTAGTTTCTGTTTCTATCCAACAGTATTATTATGAATGAAGTAAAAACATAATATATAATGAGACTAAAAACAGGCTTCGTGTATATAGAAATTCCGAAAAAGTCTTGCAAAATTGAAATTTTTGTTAGATTGTGTATTGATGAATAATTACTTGAATTATGACGTATATAATTATTAATATTTTTAATGTTTTAAACTATACTCTATATCAGTATTATATATCAGAAATATTTAAAATGTGATTTGGCGCATTTCAGTTGAGGCACACGACTGTCGACACATATAAAAAGAATAGATAATTTCAATAGTTTAATTATCCTTTATTTATGGGTATTTACAGTGTTTTATATATAAATCAGATCTTCTTATATGCTATCCTCTAAGATTCTTGTTATTTAAATGTGTGAATATTACACATTCTATAATTTGAAACTAACATTTGAAATTTAAAGTATGACAATTTTAAGAACGTTTTAGAATTCTTCGAGTTTGCTTTCGTAGCATAAATTTCTTATTTGTAATGTTTGATTTCTAAAAGAGGTGTATTGTTATACATCTTTAATATTTTCTTGACATACTTTTACACTTTTTATAAAGTGAGAGTGAGAGAAGGATAAGGTACCAGTTTTGACAATTGAAGAAGGCGCCGTCTATCCAATTAGTAAAACAATGTTGTGGCCGCCACAGTTGAACTACAAAGCACTGTTATTATACTAACATATCGTATGTTCCGTTTATTTATTACCTCTCCATCTGTCCATTACAGTGACAGTACAATTTAAGGTTCCTTGCCTGACGTAAGCTCTCTTCTCTCACTCTCTCTATCCCCCTTATTTTCACACTCTTCGCTTCTCTCTCTCTCTATCTCTCTCTCCTCTTGCAGTGTGGTGTGTGTCTTTCATGTCGCCGCGTGAAAGCTGTAATAAGGTATAAAAAAGTTTACTTCATCCGGTCAAGAGACGGCAATATAGAATACAAAAAGTGTGTCACATATTTCTTTTTTATCTGACGCTATTCGACGGCAATCTCTGGTAGATGGCATAATATTCAAGGAATTCCGCCATTATAGTGCCTGTGCGACCTCATTTTTGTCTGTTTTGATGTTTGTGGTTTGTTAAAAGGGAATAATAAAAAGGAATCAACTATTTTTTAACACAATTTTTTGTAAGCAGGGCTTCTTCTGTTACATCGCAGAGCAGTTAATTATTTGTTTTTTTTAAAGTTTTTTGTAACAACTGAGGAAAGTATCGACGGATGGTTGATACACCGATAATATTTTTATGTGCTTTATAAAAACAGAATAATTAAAGTTGATTAAATTTAGTAAACTTTTGCTCTTATTTTACATAATCATCTGAGTTAAATGTGTCTTCCCTGAAATATAATGACGTCATTATGACATGGTGACGTACGGGCTGCTTGTGATCAGTTGTTTACGCAGTTGCTGTGCAATGTTTATAGTTATTATAAGAATTCCTAGCTAACAGTCGATTCCTTGCCTTGCTACTTGACCTCTCATAGTTTAGCGTATTGTGGGAACTTTATTTTAGGGACATGTTTTGCTGATTTCATTAAAGCTTTGAAACAACTTGTTATAAGAAAAACCTTCAACATCTATCCGACTGGACATTTATACCTATATAGGGGCATATTTTTATCGACGTTGAGAATTTTTTATACATAAACATAAATTGCAATTACTTGTCCATGGTATCGCTAATATCACCCCCCCCCCCCCCCCCCCCTCTGTAAAAAAATGCTGGGCGGGATTGGCTGATGCACATTTTTGCACAAAATGTGTCTTTACAACAACTACCTGTATTACTTAGAACAAACGATCAGTAGAAAGCTCATTTAAATGTTGTATCATTCATTTCAATAATATAATACAAACCAGAAAATTTTATATGTAATTTATAATTAATTTTTACAAAGTTATTGGGCAAATTGTTTGTTTTTATGGCTCTAAAATTATAAATCTCTAACTCCATGATAGTATTATTTATTATTTCCGGTAATTTCACCAGTAAGTATTTTCTTCATTGTAATAATCTGCTATTTTAAGACATTTCGATTTAATTCTGCATTGAAGAATATAATATATTACATGCAACTTAGTTGCCATAAATCGAATATCTACTGAATAAGGATAAATTGGACATTATAACATAATATACTTATTTTTAAAGAGTGTTTTCAACCGTCTCTGCCCTAATTTGCACTTCAAATATTTCCCCCTTTTTACTTGCGAGTCAGTTTTCATGTGCAACTTTATAATCTATCTCTTAGAGAAATTATATCTTTTTATTAAAGTTACATAGCTATTAAAGCTATTATAGTTAATAAAGTTGAAAATCGTACTGCTTACTTTTATACATTTTTTATTTTGAGCCGGAAACCAAATCTTTTTAAATCCGCCCAATTACCAAAATGTATCACAACCTTTCTTCTTATATGATGGTCGATGTAGCCATTTCTCAAAGTAATGCTATTATATTTTGTGATATGAGATTGCATATCTTTATAATATATATATCTGACATTCTCTTTGATAAGGATGGTCGATTTATATCAAGACTATATTCCAAATAGCTTTCATTTGATAGAATATATATATATATATACATATATGTCTATATATATTCATTATTATAGAAGAGAAAACTGATTGTTATGACAGATTTTCTGACAGATAATGATAATACATATAACATTGGGCGGTACTGAATTAAACGAAGCAAAAAAGAATATATGGTATAGCAGAGATGGATATTTTAAAATACAAGTCTCTGTTTGTGTCTTAAAACTAATATAATTTACAGTGAGAGTTATGTATTATGTAAACTGTCTTTTGGGAAAGAAAATCAGTTGTTATTCACATAATACATTATACAGTACGTATACTTAGGTATATTATAATTTTTACAGTGTATATATTATACATAATACTGTAGTATATCTACTTTTTCCACAGACTATTGAGTTTTTGTTATGTATATATAGTTATTCATATATGATTAGAATTGCTTGAAGAAAATCGATACTGACTTTTGGGGTAATTAAAACATGAATAAGAAAACAGAACGTGTGTCATTTCATTGTTAGGCCTGCTGTATTCTTGCAGTTGTTAAGTCACTTTATTTTGACGATGTTATAAAAAGTATTAGAGTATAATACATCTATGTTATAGAGTATTTATTACATTTATAGTAAAATAAGTATTAAGACGATACGGTTAAATTATTGTAAGGGTTTTTTAATGGAAATAATCATTAATGCCATTGTGAGGTTCAAAAGTTTCAAATGTATCAAATTTATTTTCAAATGTGTCAAATTAATTATTATGTATCAAATTTTCAAATACAGCGAACTTTTGTTTTAAGTGTGTCTGGTCACGTGTAACTTTCGAATGTATCCAACTTATAGTTAAAACTGAATCGAATTTAAAGTTTATAAATTGAAATCTATCGTTCACATAGTTTCATTTACGACTAAGCTGGTCTAATTAATGATGCAAACCTCCCAATTTGCACCTCCACTTCAGATTCCCTCGGTTCAGACAGGCCCCAACACCCGGTACGCATCGAATGGGTCCCGCGTGTCTGCATCGAGAGTCACGCTGCCCCCCAACACCGATACCAGAAGGGGGAGGACCTCTCCGACTCCCCCTCCCCAGCCGCCGTGGGCTCGCAGTCCCAGCTGGTATTCCCCGGTAGCGGAGCCAGAGTCCTGCTCCGTCGGCTCCGGTTCAACTGTCGTTACTCGGTGAGACTTACCCCGCTCAGGGGCAGCGCGCCCCTTAAGGGGGGCTCAACGGGGAGGTCGATGTCCGGCTGCTTCTGCACTCCATCGTGTCGGGAGACGAGAATGGCCCCAGGGGTTGAGATTCCTGTCCGGTGCAAGATGTTGGGTGGGTGCCATCTCCTCATTTTTCTTATCGTTTTTCGTGCTTTTTCTCTTTTGTCGCCATAACGTCTCTCTCTACTCGATGTCTCCATAACGTCTCTCTCCACTCTCTGACTCCATAACGTCTCTCTCCACTCTCTGTCTCATAACGTCTCACTCCACTCTCTGTCTCATAACGTCTCTCTCCACTCTACGTCTCATAACGTCTCTCTCCACTCTCTGTCTCCGTAACGTCTCTCCACTCTGTGTCTCCATAACGTCTCTCTCCACTCTGTACCCATAACGTCTCTCTTATTCTTACTTATAAAACACAACAATTAATAACAACCTTAACTATTGTATACATATATTCTATATTTAGTATATTACCTTCTATCCGATTATAAAATATTAAATGTGATTTCTGTTAAAATTCTGTGTTTCTAAAGTAAGTAATGATGCATGCATATAGACCGTCCATTTTGACATAAGCATTCAAAAACACTTAGACGGAGAGAATTCAGGAGAGGGAAAGAGTGACCCAGTCAGAGCAGCAGTGGCGCCAGTCAATCGCTAGCAACATGGATGACTGAAGTTAGGACCATTATTGTCTCCAGCTCGGAGTTGACTTCCGATTTTGAAGCGGAACATTGTGGCGCTTTAGACTCAATTTTAGTTGAAGGAACTCACTTACTTGACTTTAGTTCTCTGACTGGTTGTGTATTAATTATGCTCAGTTGGATACTTTGCAGACTAAAAACCTTTTTTTTTAGTAAATATAATTTTCGTTCAATTTTTCTATTAATAAAATTATATTCTAATAAATATGTAGAAATAGAAGTTTATGAAAGGTTAAACAAATAATTATAGGAAATAATGACAATTTCATTCGTTAATTTGATTTTTTTAAAGTTAAGATTGTGTAGACAGTATTGAAATAATAAACGCATTATAAATATTATTTATAGGGTTTATTTCATTGTAATTTAATATTTTCTAAGGTATTACTTTATATCTCTTGAATTTACTATCTATCTAACAGTTTTGATAGCTTATAAAAGTAATTCAAACATTGTTTTGTTATACATATTATGTTTGTGAAAAACAAATTATTAATATATACAAATTTAAATACATTTACTAGAATTATAAGTATTTTGACATTTTGGTAAGCTTAACACTTATCTCATTATATTTATCATTTTAAAATCTTTTGAAACAACATTTTAAATTGAAAAAATATTGATCTATATTTTTTGGAAATATTTTAACTTATTTGTATTATTTCTAAAAAAAATCGCAACTGTTATTTATTCTTTAAATATGCGCATTTTTTCACAAATGTTTTAATTTTTGTGATACAGAAAAATTATGTTCGAAATGCTCGTTAATTTCACTCATTATGTAAATTTACAGATGATGTCAATTTTTGATAAACTTTTATTTCTTATTTATTTGTATGTGGGTGTAACTCTAAATAAAAACTGTATCTATATAATGTTACAGTTTAGATAAAAGGAAAATGTTTAATAGATTTTGTAATTTATATGTACACAATTGCATAAAACAAATTGAGAATATTCCTTAGAAACTTAGCAGTAGTATGGTAACGGTTCTTTCTAGAACATATTTTTGTGATCGTTATTATATTCTTAGTTATTATATTTTATAATCCTTTGTACTAAAAATTTAACTATTTTATGAATAGTAATTATTTTAAATATAGGCATTTAAAGTAATTTAACTAAAAAATATTACTAGTCCCTTTTATTACTTACGCGATAGTTTGATATCCTGTATATGTTCCAGGCCCCATAATCCCCGAACAACCCCGGGATATCCAGTTCAAGCGTGTCGCTTCCCCAGACGGCTTCTTCACCTACCACGTCTCCTGGCAACCCGCCCCCGAGGCCTGGGGGGCCAGCGCCGGTCGTGGGGGGCCGGGGGCACCGCAGCTGCGGTACCGGGTTCTTTGGGGGCCGAGCAAGGACGAGCCAGTGGAACAGGACCTCTACGGGGGCTCCAGTGGGCTCACTCCCCGGCTGGAGGTGGCCAGTGCTGAGACCAAAGTCTTGCGGGAGGTGTGGCCCTCTCTGTGTTTATTAGATCTTCCCCTCTATGGTTGTTTGTCTTTTGATCAAATTGTTCCTCACCGTCTGTTTACCAGATTGTAAGGAGTATTATGTATTGTTTACTGCAGTAATTTTGGCTGACACAGGCTTACAAAATAACAACAACAACAATTTTTTTGGAAAAAATTGCCAAATTAAAACACGAAAAAAATTAGTTTGATTTTAATAATATTAATGGGTCATAGTAATTTATTGTTTATCAGCCTTATATAATATATTACTATCTTATAACTTACTTACCCTCCTTCCCCCTCTCTTTTTCCTGAGACTAGAACACAACGAGAATCGTGCTTCGGCAGCTGAGCAAGGACCGGCTGTACATCGTGCGCATCCAGGCGGTGGCCAGCTACCAGGGGCGGGAGCAGGTGAGCCCGCCCGCCGTCCTCTACCTGGATACCAAGGGCGGCGGCCGCAGCTCTTCACACAGACGAGTTGGTGAGTGCTCTCGGCCGGCCAATCAGGTGGCATCACGTGGCGGCGGCTGTCGTGGGCCGTTCAAATATTAGAGTAGCGCTGTCGGTCGACCAATTAGAATTACGTAGCGGCTTTTTTAAAATTCGTTTTTAAATATATTTGTTTGCGCTGTTGTTGGCCCAACATTCCATGTGTTTCTATTTAAGTAAAATTGGATTCTTTTTCTAATAATTTTGGTTATATGTTGAACATACAGATTTGGGCTGAAACTAGTGTTAAGTTATAGGCCTATGTTTTCACATACTAAAACGAGGTTGACAAATTTGGTTAATAAAAAATAGTGTCGATATTTGCGTAATCGGAACCACATTAATAGCAGAAGTAAGTTAACCAGGGAAATTTTTATACAATTTAGATCAAGTACTGTGTTATACGAAATGCAGTTAGGAATCTTACAGAAAATAATTTATTGATTTCAAATTTTAGAACTAATTACAATTGTTTGATCCATTCAATTATGTAACATTACGTACAAATTGTGTGTAACACACAAGCATTGGGTGCATCATTTGGTTACTTCTTTAAAAATTGTGCATTATTTTTCACTTCAATTAGTATTAATCGTGGAGGATGATTTGAATGAAAATTTGTTCGTGCCAGGATTTCTACATTTGCATACCTGCAAGATATCTTGGATTCTTTCTGGATATAAAATGATGCTCTTGGTATCTGATAGTCTACTTATATCCTAGTTATTGTTGCAAATATTTTTCGTAATGTTCGAATGCTGTTTATTTTCTAAATTCCTTTAATTTAAGTATTTCAGATTGCTTCAACTTTTGTCTTTAAAATATTATTAGCAACATCTGACTAAGCAAAAGCGATAAGCCATGACCATTTTTAGCATTTTAAAAGGTTGAAGTAATCTGAAACGCTTAAATTGAAGGAATTACATTTGGAAGTCAAAATATGTTATTTTATACAATCTGTAATTATCCAGAGACATAAAATAACTCGTTATAGATATTTAACTAAACAATTTTTTTAGACAACCAATAATAGTTAAAATTATTTTCCCTTGTTATAAAATTATGTATCTCCTGGATGAATTTATTAGACATCTTTTATGTACAATATAATCCATATATCCGCCATATTCCGCAAGAACTATGTGAAAAAAATGTCTACTCCACTACAATATCAGCATTACACAAAGATTTTCCTCCCACATTCCAGGGGCCTATCAGGACGGTCGTGGCGCCGCGACAATACGACCATCTGCAAGGGGCTGCACCACTGTCGTCCCTTCCTTAGTAACACTACTCTTCGTCTTTCTCTTGCCCTCGAGGTGATGTAGAATTAATCTCGACAACTGTAGGGAAACTATAAACATGTCTTCATTGAGGTACCACTGTCAATAGAAACATGTCTTCATTTAGGTACCACTGTCAATATAAACATGTCTTCTTTGTTAAATATTTGAAGAAGAGAAACAATGTACAATCAAAAATTGGTGATATTAATTAACGGGGGAAAATGTTCTCTTAAATTTCTTCTAACACATAGAATGTAATTTGAAAGTGAAGCTTGTATAGAAATCAATATTTCTCTTAGTTACACAATATGTAATCCCTCATATTGAAAATACCAGATAAATTATTTTCCTCAATTTCTTTAAAGAACTATAAATATATTATTACTATCAAAGAATTGGTTAATAAGGCATTTAACGGCATGCTTTCCATAGTCATACATAAAGTTCCTACAAAATAGTATGTAATCATTATTTGTATTTTGTCGTCAATGGTTTCCCGCAAGTAATAGAATTTGTAATCATAAGTTATGCTCTGTTCATTATACATATATTATATGTACACACAATATGTTCTGATAAATTTTAACTATTGCTCACTTACGATTGCTACACTTGCGGAATTTTTCTTGTCTGCATCGTATATCAGGATTCATAGGAGCCTTGAAACTGGAAATGTCTTTAAATTAGCAAGGAAAAAGGTCTGGTCTGGAATATTTTTGTCAACTATCTCGAAAAAGCTATATTATAGGTATACCCTTTTTTTTGGAAAAAATTGGGGGGGGGGGTGGAAAACATGGTAAT
>JAUZND010004506.1:0-11671 GCA_034780555.1 Coelogynopora nodosa
CAAAAGATATCAGACCGAGAATGACATATTTTATATCGACGAATGACACATTAATCTGTGAGATTTTTTACAGTGTAATTACTCTATATGCAATGCGCACTACTTTGTTTTCCTATATGGGTGCGCTCATAATTATATTTAGAGTTGTCTCGATATTTCCGACATGATTATAACTTATACGTATTGAAATAAACGAAACATTATTTAATCCTGAACATATATTATTTGAGGGGTTATCAGGATGTCCCTAACATATATAAGTTATCTAATTTTATAATTACAATTAGGTTGAAGATATAATTAACAGTCTAGTCTTTCATGAAATTAATTATAATAAATATTGATTATATAATATTTTTTAAATAATTCTATCATTAATTGGATCACATTTTGGTAATTCGGTTCATTAGACATATTATAAAAATGATTTGCAGAACATCAAGCAAGTAAATCTAAACATTTGACGAAACACTCACCCAGTTGAACCTATTTTGTGATCTGCAAATTAAGAGATGGCCTGCCTCAACCTATGTTACCAAGTGAATACCACCAAATAAAGTCAAATAATTTATTTCGATTAACCATGATAAAACATATGACATAATCATACTTGTAACTTCCAGTATCCATAGCGAATACCAATTCAAATTTAAGATAGAGGAGGCTCAAACACAACTAGAGTCCACAAATTCAAGTTCATCCTTCTAAGTACACTACATAGAATATACAGATTGTAAATTTTAACTATATAATCTTTCGTGATGTACAAAACGGATGACCATTTCAAAGTAATATACATACTATATACGGCCAATGTAGACAGTGTCAATGACCGCGTCAACAGAAAGTGTACAAATATTACCAATATATCTACAGAACTTCAGCATAATCACACAATACAGATTCCATAAAAAAATAAAAAGTTCTCTTCGAAAAATGACAGAACTTTTGATTTAAAGAATAATGCACTATAGTTGTCATAATATAATCATTAACTTTGCGAGCCAAAACTATTACATAGTCCAAAAAAGTTAAGAAATGCAGAAATAAAATTACAATACTGAACTTTATTTATTTATATCTTCAATGAATACCAAATACCAGTCAATGCATGAAAGTTACAAAAATGAAAAATATTAATGACAAAAATAAAACACAGAAGACAGTGTAAAATGTGTAGAAAAACTAGAAAAGCGATCACCTAACAAAATTTCTAAAAATAGTTTACATTCAGTTAAATCACAAAAGAAGTATACAATACGGGATTGTTATATAAAAAATTAATGATTATACAGAATTAATATTTACAAACCCATGATATATTCTATTTATAATGCAACAGTAGACCGAAGTATCGAAACATTACGAGAAACACATATTAGTGCATGATATATCCCGGTTGTAACGAGATTCAATTAAAGACCATATTCTCGTCTAACCGATATATGACCGATAACTGACCACAAGGTACAATTTTAAAATGATGCATTACATTTTAGATTAGAAAAATAAATAGTTTTTAACCACCTTAATTAGTCCATTTGTTATATTTGGCCGTTGTATAAACTATGTACAAGTTCAATAACTAAGTAACAATATATTTCAATATGAAGTTTAACTGTCTATTTGAGGAGAATCCTCTATTTTAGAGAGTATATTTTGATGATTTATAAAAGTCGGATAAAAAAAGATGTAAAAATTAGGATAAATCACATCTCTGATTTGTACTACTATGCCAAAGTAAAACCTTTATGAAACCATTTGCCAAATTAAAGAACTCCTTAATACAAAAAAAACAAAAACTAGATTAATACTTGTAAAAGCGTAGTTACACTTCACTCAAAGTGTGATCATTGGTCGAGAACTTTCCACAACGTATAGACGTATAATCGGTGTTGTTATAATTATCACCAACTTCACTGGAATCAAGCACACATTGATAATACTTTTAAAAAAGCACATAAAACGATTGACGCTGTTACAAATCCATTCATTTAGTTCATAAACATTCGAAATCGATCTACTTTCCAGGCTTACAAATTCACCGGTCTCGTCATATGGAGTGGTTTCATTTCTGGAGCAGTTAGCAAAAAAATTCGAAAACTCATGCATCTACGTCTCGATTCACGACTGGAAAATTTCCACGTAGTACAACAGTTCTCACGACACGACTACGTCCAGGACATTACGTTAAATAAACCGCATAGATAGAATGTGACTTGGATTGGCTATAACATGAGATTATAACCTGCATGTTGACAGATTTATCGTTTTATTTTGATGGATACATTTTGTGGTGTGTGCGACACATTATACAGTAACCATAATAAATTATAATAATCCTTCTTAAAATTGATTATTTTCGAAGCCATATTCATATATTAAAAAGAATTTCGATGCTAATTTTCAATGTATTTCTTAACTAATTGTAAAAATCGCACTTGTGTCCAGTAGGGTTCACAGGGATTGAGTGAACTCAGTTCCTCATACTTTTGAATGGAATTGACTAAACGATCTCAATGAACAATTTCAAATATTGATTTTCGTTAATTCCACCTTATAATTAATATTAGAAAACGATAAAGACATCTGATTAACCTGATGGGTGTGTTTTAATGAATATTTGTTATACATAATCCATCGTTTAATAGACAAAATGTGTAATGAATGTTGCAGTGCTTCTTGATTTATAACATTCCTTATTATCTGACCATATTATGACAAACACATAATGACTTAGGATAGCAGACACTGAAAAGAACAGCAATATAACTTGCATGTGGTTGTATTATTTACTTGATTAAATTTCTTTAAAATACGTTTTTACACCTTCTTTTTACATCTTCTCCTTTAAAATGGATATTGTCCTGATTATAAACACTTTAAACGAAAGAAAATATTATGTGTTTATTAATATAAAAATCGTGACTAATTGATAGTTTACCTGATCATAAAATATTCAAAATTCTCTGAACTTTGGCTACTTCCTTGACCACTGATGAACTCTGCAAATCACAGATTCAATAGCTATTTTTAACATTCATCAGACAGGCATAGATATTCATAATTTGATAATTACACTAAGATTACTAAACTTCATGTTTTACAATAAGTTAAAGTGTATGGTTGTTATTATTGGTACTTATTAGAACGAAGCAGATTGACACACTACTGCAGACGTTGACTCAACAAAGAAAGTAAATCAACAGACAATCAAACTGCTCAAATATTGTTAGAATTTTACCAAGTTTCACTAACAAAGAAATAAATAAAATATATTTTAATTTCCTATCCGAAAATGAACCCCAGAAGTTTGTTGGAAAAATATTTACATTTGAAATCTCACACGAAAGACACACGGTATTACTACTCCAACTAAACCTATCAAACGAAAAGAATGAACTCATTTGCTCACTAGCATACGAAATGAAACCACCCGGTCCCTGAAAGAAAATAGTCGACTTGGCTTAATACATTAGGAGTTCAAAACACAGCATGGAAGAGAGCACTACCAGTCCATCAGCCGACCCGTGTACTCGACCACCCGACCGCCCGAGTGCTCCGGTGGGAACTGCAACACGAGCATGATCCCCTCGACACACTGCTCGATGGAGAGGGGGGCCCTGCACCCCCCCATGTCAGTGCGCACCCAGCCCGGGTCCAGCGACATGCAGTGGATCCCCTCCGACTTGAGGTGGTGATGGAGGCAAATCGTCAGCACGTTCAGGGATGCCTGCCTCCCGCGCGGGGAGAAAGAGAGATAGAGCGAGTTGAGGAACTATGCATGTTGGTTGTTGGGAGAGAGAGGAGAGGAGGTTAAGCCTGAGACAACTGCCTCCCTCCCACATGTCTGCTGTTTGCTGCGGAACATATAACATTAGGATTTGCAGAACAATTATCTAATATACATGAGTTCCAAGACTCATTATATATAACGCATGAAACCAAGACGCATCATAACTAATGTTCCACAATTTCCAAAGTTAATATTTTATTTAAATAAAAAAGACGAAGGTCTAAAAATGTTAATGAATTAGTAGACTGATTCATGGTGATATAGTAATAATGTGGGTTTTCATTGGTTCCCCTTCTAGGAGACGGTTTTTGGTATTTCTTCAGTTAATGGGGCATTCAGCTAAAAATTACCAACACATTTATTTTATTAGCTATTATATTAATATAATAAATCAAATAACTTATAATACTATGTTATAACCAACCGAACCATAATATTATATAAAAAAACTAACATACCAATAAAAGGGAAACAATTAATAACTAATATGCATAAACTGAATATCTACATAAATTGAGAGAATAATATAGCACAACCTGAGTGACGCAAACAGACCGATACACAAAAACAAAGTTACCTTCAATTCCCAATTTGAGATTACCAGTTTGTCCGAAGATATTATAGTTATAAGAATAGTAAAAAAAGTAGTAAAATATAGTAACTAGACACCGACAACCAATAAAACCAAAACACTTGATTTATAAAGTACCCAATACCGACTCTCAATTGACGTTATTTATATCATCTGTAATATATTTGCACCACTTTACTTTTTTCTAATTAGGTTATTATTTTTAAATACTCGCGTCCTTAAAGTTATGTCAAACGACATTGTAACCTTATAAATGACCGGCTTAATTTGATCATATTGTTTTCCGTAATGTCTAAGTAATCGATAGCTGTGGGCTAGTATGGTTGTACTCCTACAGCGAAATTCTCACATCTCTGACAGTATAATAGCTTAAAAAACGATCTAGCTTTTTTCATTGATTCTCTTATTTAAATGATAAGAAAGCTGGTAACAGCAAATTATAATTTTAGGTAGGAAAGGATCAAACTCAATATCCCTAGATTTTCGGGGTTAAAGACAGAAAAAATTATAGCAAACTAAAAGCATTACCACGAGAATAATTATTTTCTGATTAATATAAAGTATTTATTCGGTAGAATATTCAGTGAAAAAAATAATGTTGATTACCGTCACCTGCTAAGTTATCAGAAATGAATCTACTCAGTCTTTTAATTTTATTATATATACTTATTAATAACATTGTAAATACAGACTTACATCAACGAAAATAAATTTAAAAAGTGGGATATGAATCAATCGTACAGCGTATTCAAATCCAGGGATGCAATTCAAAATAAATAAATTAATTAACATAATATAAATGAACATATTGAAGACTGTAAGAGATGTTACAGGTTATTAAATACATAACATATTTATTAATTTGTTTAATACAAGATGACATTAAAATATCACAGATTAATAATTACTCGAAAATATGCCGATCACTTGCATTTATTTCATTATTCCACAAATAATACAAAAGAAAACTCAATATTATTGAGATGACATTGTACGAAATAAGATTAAGCTTATGAGTAATATCAGCAGAAAATATTATATACAATGTATATAACATTAAAAAATCATCAAATATTTTGGACTCATTTCCATTTGCATACATAGACACGTGGATAATCTCAGAAATGTTCACAAAAAAAAATGGTTTTACTTAAAACATATTATTATATAATATAATAATTATTATACTTTAAAGAGTATTTGAGTGTAAAAACTGCATTACCACATGTTTTAATAAAACAAATAAAAGTTTATTTTTGTGGCAGTGTTTGATTATATGTTACAGATTATATGTTTCTTGATTTATTATAAATTAGAAATTTTGTAAAATTATTTAATTTCCGCTTTAAAAAATCGACTTGTGAATTCTCAGATTGGAACTATTTAATCATCATCAGGTTTTAGGACTACACATTTCTTATAAATATATAACTCAGTGATTTTAATTATCGTTCCAAAGTAGCATAGATATGAATAATTGGTTAATACTAATGGTTGCTAGATAGACAAACTATTTTAGAATATTTAAAATGTTTATAGGTAGTTTGTATATATTATAAACATTAGTTAGAATAAGATATTAGTTTGTGCTCCAATAGATAAATTATATTGAAGTAATAAATCCTTAAGATATTAATTGTGCAACTCAGAAATATATATTTTAACCACGTAAATTAAAGACTTCGGTACCTGAGTTCCGACTGCTTAGTGCCAAGTATCGCCACAAATATGTTTCGATTGTAATTAAAATGAGCAAACATAATATCACCGAGGCTTCAGTAAACCAAGTTCAAGCTTCATTTTATACCACAATAATTTGAAATTTATTCAATCTTTTCTTTGTAGAAATTTTCCAAAAATCTTCCACTAAACCATCAGTGATGACTCTTAATATGGAACTGACTGCAGGTGTGTTCAACTAATATGTCAACATACACACCTAGCGACAATTAACGTGATGTGAGTGTCAACTCTGCTTCACCATTGCATTATTATCTAAGACTTAAAACCAAATACACACGATAGTTGCAAAGAGAGTATAATTTAACAGAATATATTATTAATAAAACAGCATAATATGGGATCGAATCATTCTATTGCAAAATGTGATGCCCTCTGAACGTTCCCTTCATGGGATTACTGTTTCCCTTTGAAACAAACTCCTGGCTATGGCCTTGGTCGACTATGTCATGTAAATGTACCTACCTTAGTCATTCTGTAGGGGATATAAAGACCATCGTTCATGTGAGTTAAACTGCCCAGGTAACTTGTCATATTGAGAATTGTCGCTTTGCCTTCAGTAGATTTACCTCTTTTGAGCAGCGGCAAGAACTCCTAAAAAACGAAAATAGAGAAGAAACACGGAGATACAAATCACAGGCAGAATTTGATGATAAAACTAAAGTACCACTGGCCAAGGTTATTGACAAATAGACCACTTATTAAAATTGAGGGGTCAAATCTTCCAAACATTCACTTTGAGTAAGCTTAGCAAGGTAATAATTACAGGGTCTTAAACACTCAACTCAAAAGCGAGTAAATTAATGGAAAACGAAAAATAAATGTAAAACTACCTTTACCGCAGATTTTACCAGTTCAACAAACTCAGATTCAACTGGAAATTCTAATTGTAATTCAAACAAATAATACAACTGACAATTTAACCGCATATTCAACTTAGTCTGATTCTATGGTATTAAATCTGTTGACCCCCGCCAATTAACAACCAATCAAAACAAAATAGGATATCAGCAGCTGACCTTTGACATGATGGTGGGCCCGGTGACATTGACGGCGAAGTGTTCCTCCATCTTAGCAACCTCAATCTTGTCCAACCGGATGAGTTTACGGTTGATGCCGGCGTTGTTGATGAGGTAGTTGAGCCCCCGATGGGAACCCAGGTCACTATCGATCTCCTGCACGGCGCCCCGGATGTTATGCTCGTTTGCCACATCTGGGTATAAGTAGGGCGGAAAATGGTACATGCAGTGTCAACTCAATTTAAAGCCGGTAGGCTACATAAAATGGCATCCAATTATTCAATTGTACAAAAAGATATGTTATTGATAAAAACAGAAAACGGCACGTTGTTGAAACGACACCGCATTGAACCGACATATGTGGATAAACCAAATAGACTTATTCTAAGATAAAAGTAGATAATTACAGCGACGCAATACAGCTTTCAGAAATAACACAGCTCTGCAACATGTTATCAAAGAGGCATAGCGCAGCCTTTGTTATGATAGAAAATAACAACATATTTTATTTAACTGTAAGAATTGATTGAAATCATCTGTCATATCAATATATATATAATAAAGTAAAAACAGTCGATATAAGATAGGAATATTTATTAAAATTTAAAAGCGCTTTCGACAATGAAGCCTTTTTCAATTGATGTAACAAACAAAAAAAATTATTCTTAAAGTACGCAATTTGTAAAAATTAAACAATATTCAACTATAATAATTTTAAATTTAAAACACATGTAAATATTAACTATATAATCAATGAAATACAGATAATAATATCGATCAAATTATGTTTTAAAAAAATGATTGTACACTGAAAATATTATATTTAAAACATAATATATGATTTTTGTTTTGGTAAAATCGCATTTTGAGCTTTTTGTAACACCTTGAAAGAAATGAATATTGGACAACTGAAGAACGGGAGTTCAAGGAAGAATTTTATATCTGAAAGTTTAAAAACTATGCAACCTACAGCCCTTTACCAACGAGGCGGCGATTTTACGAATATTTTTATAACATGTTTTAAATATAATATAACATTTTCACATTGTACAATCAATTTTTTAAACATAATTTCATCAATATTATCTGTTAAACTTATCATTGATTATATAGTTAATATTTACATATCTTTTAAAATTAAAATTACACTTAAATTTTGTTTAATTTTTACAAATTGCATACTTTAAGAATAATTTCTTTTTGTTTGTTACATCAATTGAATAAGGCTTCATTGCCGAATAACAAATAAAAAAAACTAAATAAACAAACGAAAGACACTTAGTTATAAATATCAGAATAATAAAGATTAGATTGCACCCCACAGAAAGAACGCAATAATGAATAATATACTTACTGAGACGAATATATCGAACTCGTCCAGGGTTTAAAGCGACCAGCTGTTTTAACTGAAACGAAAGTGAACACAGATAACATAACTTTTGTCACAGTGAAGCAGTATAACTAAGGTGTGGAACTGTATAATTGAGAGGATAAGTAAGAAAACGTTATATAGAAAAAATAGTTACTCTACTGAGATTATAAAACAGAATTTGACACTTTACATGCACCTGTAAATATGCATAATATGTTTTATAAACCGAATGTGGTGAAACTGATTACACAAATAAAGATTAATGGTTTAACATCAATAAACATATATTTAGATTAAAATAAAAAGAGCATAATTATGTAATCTACAGAAAACTTGTTTGTGAAAATATTCTGAAATTGACAAATAATATTAAATGTTATATTAATATTAATCGAAAAATCTATAATATAACTAAAATTCGAGGTATACATTTTTTAAAAAGCACATGCTAGCAGTAATCTAGGTTGTGATTTCAAATATAATAAGTTGTTTTATGGTGTGTCATTGATAGCTTTATCAATTTTGATAATTTAATTGAATAAATCATTCAATTTATGATAATTTTTTGCGGTTTGAGGATTTATTTAGCACACTATATAAAACATCATATAGAATTAAATATTGTGCACCACCCTCATCGCACAATTACAAATAAATTAAAGCATAAAATTTAATATTGTACTTTAGCTACAAATACAATACAATTTAGTCTAATAAAAAGTAAACTATAGACATACAAAACAATGTTATAACTAAGTGCAAAATTAGTCCCTAAGTATATTATAATTTACCATAATCAATAAATATTTGTAATATTTTTTAAATCATGTTTAGTATAAAACGTAGTAATCATTTCAAATATTAAGCCTCGCGAAAAACAACTAATTAATATTATATAGATAAATTGACATCAAACAAAAATAATCAATTGCAAAGAATGTAATACTTCACTATCAAGTCTTCTAGCTGCAGCATAAATATTTCCAATCCAAGTCGGATGTTTGATACTTTGTTTAACAATTTCGAGTCCAATTCCACGTGAAGCTCCTGTCACTAAAAGGTTGCAAGCCATAATGTTCCTTGAAGTCTGAAAAAATATAATTATGAATGATATTGATTATGCTTAATTGAATAATTAAAATTATTCTGCCTTATTTTAAACTAATTAAAATACGACTACAAAAATTATGTACTTATTTTATTATGTTACTGATATAGAAATGATACGACATATGACTAACAAAATTGTAAAGTGAATTGAAAGTACAAAATGAGCAACACATGGCCTTCCATATCACATTATATAAATTCTAACCATAGAAGGACATAAGTTATCAGATTATAGAATGGTAAGTGAATAACTATAAAACTGTTTTAATAACACAGTAACTAAAAAAAAAAGATTATATTATAATAAAATCTACATTCTTTTTTCTGTAAATACTTCAATGCTATTATTATTATTAATTATAACTGCACATTTATTACATGATAAAAGCTTGTATGCTTGTAATACTAATAATATGCTTGTAATAATAAAAGCTTGTATAATACCTCCTTTGTAATTTGTTAGTGTTACTGGTATTTAATATTGTGTATAAATAATTATTGATATATAACTTCAAAAATATACATATCTAACTGCAACCGTACCAAATAAATTTGATTGAGTAAAACTTATTAATAAGATTATATTACAGTATATCAGGGTGTGACCAAAGCCACTTTTACAATGATGAAAATCACTAAAAGATAGGTTTGTATTTTCTGATTGGGGAAGGTAGTTTGAACATAAATATCGAAAGAAAAAACAAAATATTTTTCCAAGGGATATTGAAAACATTGATTTTTTTAATTTTTGGCACAAATCGATCAATATACTTTTGTTGTTAAAAATTATTGAAAGATTAGTTTACATTTTATTATGCAGAAATGTTGTCTGAATGCAATAATAGAAAAAATAAACTATTTCACCAAGTGATTAAAAAATCAATAAATATCGATTTTTGTGGTTTCAGGCAGTAACATTTCAACGTTTAATTTTCGAAAGTTCAAATCATGAAAATGTACAGAGAAATTATGTTTTAAAAACTAAAACAGATATATACATATAGAGAGAGAAACATGCAAACAAATAATTATAAATTTACTATAGTGTGTAGCTCATAACAACTCTTATAACATCATTAAACATTGCAAGATGGATGCAATAAAACATCTAGGGACATAATATGCAGTCAGCAGATAAATTCATAATTTTTTCAAAATAACTTTGTGAAATATTTTAGTTTTTTCATATTTATGTTCAGACTACATTCCTCTATCAGAAAATACAAACAAACCAATCTTTTAGTGATTTTCATCATTGAAAAATTAGCTCTGGTTGCACCATGATATTATTATTTTGCATACATTATTTCACATTTAAATGCAGTATAAGACTTAAAATAATAAAAAGTAAATGTTTTCAATATTAGATAAAAAACCTAAATTGGTTGTATGGACAGTCAAAAGCATTTTAAAAATTAATATTATATAATTTTAGACCATTAATGATAAATGCCTCCCTTTGTGCTTATAATGTTTTTAAGTTTAATGAAAATATATCTACCTTATCTCCTTCTATTTATGGAGTTATTTACATATAAAATGTACACAGTTAGTACAAAGAACAGGCAATCATAATCGAAATAATGTTTTCCCACAAAAATATATTACTTCCTAATAATACTATGAATTTTATATTATAACATGTTCATTAAGCCTATTGTTAAATAACATTTGTATAAATTACATTTACCCTTATTTTTTAATGAGAAAATAACAGAAAAAATGATTTTATATAGTACAAAACATATTTTGCTTATTTGGTATTTTAATGAAAAAATAAATATATTATAATGTATTCATTTGTATACAATATCAGAGTGTCCAGTATTATAGGAAATATTTTTTCCGTGATAATTTAAGGCAAAATTAAGATATTTTTTGAAAATGTCAAGGATTTATTTTTTTTAGAAAAAAGCAAGTTTTAAAACATCTTTTTAGCTGACAATATTTCAAAATCAATTTCCAACACATCATAAAAATATGTAACTAAATTATATGCAATTGTCTACATAGTATACAGTGCTTTTAAGTAATGCAATGTT
>JAUZND010004508.1:0-11669 GCA_034780555.1 Coelogynopora nodosa
TGATTGCAGCCAATGGACATCATTTTGAGCATATAAGGTAGAATCTGACTTGAACTGACTTGTTATTATATAGGCTAATTTACATGTTTAAATATTTAAAATGTTGTATAAATCTTATGTACATGTTTAAATATATAAAATATTGTACAAATCTTATGTACGTAAGTGTTAAATAAAAACAGATAGAAAAGTGTATACATCTTTTTGGGACACCCTGTATATGTAAGAATATGTAAGATTCTCAAACTAACTTTAAGTGTGTTATAATTTTCAAGACTGATTTAGGAATAAGTTAAACATGGATAGAAACAAATAATTTTATATTTTACACTTATTAAATATTATTCAGTAATTTATAAATCTATTATAACTATATATATATATATAACACTACTATATAATTACTATGAAATATGTTATAGGCTACCTATTGATTATGCTACATTTATAGGTGAAGCTTCTTATACGCAAAACTTAAAGAGTATTATTAATATTACGAAACATTTCAATAATATTTGTGGACGAAGTTAAATCGATTAATATGTATTGATAAAATATCTGCATATTGAGACAATTAACTAATTATATATTGTATATATATATTTTTTAAGTTTATTAATATGTTTAATTTTTATAATTCAATTTAATATGTTGAGATACGTTTTTAGTGGGCTATAGATATTATACTCTGTTACCGAGGTATTGGAAGGATTCCCTGTGAGAAATTTGAGCATAAGTTACAATCTAAAAATTAGATCATCTCAATTATCATTTTTATCAAATAAATGTATATATATATATAATATATAAAGTTCAGCAGCTGGATATCACAGACCTGCGGATGATGTCAATATTTCCTTTCGTACTATACAGCTACCAAAAAAGCTACTGTATTACTAATTTTTATAAAACCAATAATCAATGTTTTAAATACTGCGTAATGGTATATGTCTCAACACAAAAGATTAAAAAACCAGAAATCAATGTTACAAGTAAAATGATTTCAGTGCTAAATCAAATTGGAGTGGAATTGCCTCACCTGTTAATGATAAGGATGTTCATCTCTTTGAAAGGCATAATAAAGGCATGTTCAATGATGTTTTGAAATAGAACGAGGAAGGCCAACTTATCCAATTAATATATCAAGATTTGAGTGATTAATTCAATAAAAACAATTCATACATAATTATTGTATAAATTTGAGAAACTCTTAGTGTTCTACCAGTGGGTTAACACAAGGTGTAAGTTATATCTATTGTTTTAATATTAAATGGCTGTATGCTATATATTTAAAAATAATGATGAATATTCTATGATTTCATAATTTTGTATGTTTTGTGTTCGTGATGATGTTTGCTTTTCAGTAGCATGTGGTCCATTATTGTTGGCGTACTTTTTGTTTATAAAACCATGAATAATATTTACTTGGTTTGTCAACTTGATTGAACCCAATTCCCCTCCAGATAAATATTTTTTCAAAAGGGATTTTTTTCTACACAAACACAATCAAACAACTATGTTAGCTAAATATATTCTTTGATGTATATAAAAAAGTTGTTTTAACTTTCGTTTGTAAAAACTTAGATTATTAGAAAACACTATTTAATATAATGAAAATTTATTTTAAAAACGACATTGTGGTACAAAATCGTTTATCCATTATGAACTTTACTTTTCCTTTAAATACTGCTTTTTTATAGTTATTCACACTTTATTCCGCTCGTGTTTTCCATATTTTGTTGCTCATAAATGTTTTGATTACATATTATTTTTTAAAAATTTGTATATTAATATACCTATATGTTTGCAATAGTTTACAGTAGAAATAAAACTATTAAATACTAAAAAACGAGGGGGAAGGGGGTTGAAGAACCCCTAGCCCCCTCCTGGATCTGCCACTAATAATGCCAGCTGTATGACCATAAGGTTACAAATAATATTGAGAATCAAAGGCATACATTTTCACACGTTCTGTGACTTAAGGGGTGGTCCAATAGACTTTCTCCAGAACGTTTCGCTTCAAGGGTTCTTTTTTTACATTTAAATTATTTAAAATTCCTTAAATTTTTTATAATTTGTGTACATCATTTATAATTGTATACTATTGAAATTGATGACATAATACACAACTTGAATATCCTCCTTAACCTTAAAACAACTCTAAATCCAATCGGTCGCTATAGATAAAAATCATCCCATACGTAGAGCGGCTGTATGAAATATTTCCTAGTTCAAATATCAGAATAATTTCAGACCACCCGCAAACAATTGCCGCAACGTCATATTTAACAAAAACATATAGCAAGTATTACAAATCTGATAGCACCATGAAAAAGGTCGTAACATTTACTATTTAAACAACCCTTAATGTTTCATACGAATATGCTTTGTTCGTGTTAACATTTTGATTTTAAAAGTACACTACATTTATTTAACGGCATAACACTTTTGGGATTAACTAAATAATATTGTAACGATAGATGTTCCGTTTAATATATGTACATTCAACTACTTTTAAAATAAATTTCAACATGCATAAAGCCATATTTAAATTAAACATTTGGGGTTGCTTAAATAGTAAATTGTATTGCCTATGCTACAATATAGTGTAATCATATTTGTAATACTTGTAATATTTTTGTTAAATGTGTCGTTGCAGAAATTGGTTATATAAATAATAATACATTATTTTTACATCTTGTGTACACTAAATAAGAGAGTTTTCATGTTAAAATTTTTTCAGGACTGAAGCATTTATAATAAAAATGTGTGGGGTTATTTAAATGGGAAATTTTATGACCTCTCCGCATGGTGCTACATAAATTTGTCATACAATATTATGTCTTATAGATTTTAAAAGTATGACATTGCGTCATTGGTTAAGTAAGCTTGTTACAATGAATTAATCCAAACTGCAGTAGTAATAATCTGAATACTTTTAGATGTGATTTAAGATTATAAAATATACAATTTATCAGTAATGCTGAGTTGGCAAGTGGCGACAATATATCACACAAATACATGCAGTTATAGTCTCTGGCAAACGATGCATTTGCATTAGCCGAGTTTCGAATAATATACCATTTTTTTGTAGTTCAATAGGAGAGGGGGAATGGCTAGGAAGGAGGGGGGTTTTAAAATAAAGATTATTTTCTAATATTTAAAAAAATAATTATGGGGTATAGGGGGGCGGTTAATCCAGAGTCAACATATCTTACATATAATAAATAAATATAAGTGGGAAATTCAGGTATCTAAAATTAAAAAAATATAAATACATGTTTTACATTTATCGTAAATATATATGTAGCCTCGTGGGCGTTTTTATTGTCTGGAACTCAGGATCATTTGTTCATTCTTGATAGTGGACCCTTTACCGAACTCTATATATAGTGTACTGTTAGTAGGGGTTAGCGCGCTGGTCTGCAAACCAGAAAGCCTCGCTTCGAACTATTGTTTGTTATAGTAAACTGTATTGAGTTAATGTTATTGGCTGATCTAATCTTTTGCGTCAAGCCAATTAATCAATGTATATGCTATGCTTCCGGTAGAAGATGGTAATTTTATGACCTCCTTTTGATAATATTTTGTACCATATTCGTAATTAATTAATTTTGTAATTAAAACATTTTATAATGCTGAAATGATATTATATATATTCTTAGTACTTCTACGTTAAAATTGGTAAGGCACTATATGTTCTATTTTTAGTCTCTATTTTACGGTAGAATTACAAGTAACTACGATTGGGGTGATTGCTTGTATGTGTATTTTTGTATTATATGTATTATGGTATATAATTATATTACATATTAAACACATACCCAGTAAAAAATATTGTATTCGACCTTGATTAAAATTTGAATATTAAAAATGACAAATGTTACGCCAATATACATGTTTAATATCACTGAACATATTGGAATATGTTTCATTTATACACAATCAACATTGGAAGAGTTTCAGTTAAACTAAAAAATAGTCAACTTAAAAATTACAATTAAATTTACCTGTAGGCCTATACTAACACAATAAAAAAGAACAATCTCCAACTATCATATTATAATATGACGTTCCTACATATATCTGCAATACAATCAAGATGTTCGACCAGTTAATAAAAAATACTTATTTCTCCTCCCAACAAGTAAAGAATTTACACCTTCGTGAACAGCAAACACTATGTGACAAACAAGCTCTACCTACAGGAGCGCAAGGATAGCAACTTTTTTTTGTTAGCGCCCAATTATGTTGACAAAGATGTTTTCCACAACAACTTTGAGAATAGCAGGATTCACCTATTTTGGAACAGGTGCCTCGTGAATCTCGTAAGAAATTATATGAATTCATTTCTGAAAACAAAATAAAATAAAGATTTGCATAATTTATGGATTTGTAGAATATTTACCATTATTTATAAATATATACATATAGGTATTTAATATTAATACAATAAATATAGCTTACGCTTTGTTATAACCCACTGGTAGAATGCCATCACTTTAGAAAACTAGATAATAATGTATTTAATCGATAGAGAATATGAATTTGGGTCAATCCACCGAAAAGTGCACGTGCTGCTTTTTCACAACGTTACAATTCAAATGAAAAAATAAACATAGTTACATCCTTCGAATAGCTGTAATTTAGTTTCAATATATTATTTAAAACATTTAGACCTTTTAAGTATTTACAAAATAACTAAGGAAACTTGCATGACAAGAATGAATGAAATAGGAATTTTAAGAGAAATATGCTCTGTCCAGTAGAACTTTCTGATATTTTGTACTGTAAAAATAAACATTTATAAATTTAAGTTTATATAAGCAAGCTTTGATTGTGGTTTCAAAGTTACAAAGAAAACACCTAATCCAATTGCATAGCACATAATATGTCAGGCAACAATTTAAGGCTACAAATATGAAAACAAATGGAGATCAATTTGTTTGAAGTCAATAAAATATTTAAAATGTTTATTAATGCAATTATTTTTAGAGTGATAAACATAAAACACTGTGAACAATTTTAAACAAAATGTTTGTACTAAAATATGTTAAAATTGTTTTGAAATTATTTTATTTTATATATCCATTATATATCTTACATCATACATTTTTAACAACCACACTTTGTCAACCACTTACCTTAATCTGTACTTTTTATTTTTACATTTAGTATTAAATGTATTATAACATGGTGTTATTGTTTATTATTATACATTTATTAATTTGCTTGTATTCTTATTTACGTATTATGATACGTGTATTATATACTTTATATACTTGAATACCTTAATATATTTTATATAGATTTCGCGTTGAATGTACATTACATTATTCTTTTTCATATAAATTATTCATTTTAGAAACATATTCTTATATTCATATATTCATTATGTATCACATTGGTTGTAATAAAATGGTTAATACGTGTGATGTATATCATATAATATAGAAATTGTTAATATATTTTGATAATTTGTGTATACGTTCATCTTAACATTTTTTAAGTATATTATAATTTAGTTTCTACACAGATCTTAAATTATCACATATAACCTTTTTATTATAGTTATATAAATATATATATATATCACCTTTTTTACTCAAAGACGATCCCTTCGCTGCAGCCATGACGATTACCACCAACAGGATTGTTGAGCGAATATGAAGCATGTTTGGATTGTAGTATAATCACTGCACTACCCATGTAAACTTTCATTTATATATGCTGTACTTCGTTACTGTTTTGCATGCATTATGATTGTATATTCAATTTTAAATGTACCAGATAATAACTTGGAATTATAAAAAAAACTAAAACAAATTTATTAAAAATCCTTTTAAGGTACCGCAACAAAAAATGATTATGTATTGAATTTATTTTGCAGAAATTATTTTATGTTACAGTGCAACATAATATGCAATGCTCATTTTAATACTGTAACAAAATTTTGGAACTGCCTTAAAGTTTAAAAAATATTTCTTCTTTCTCAAATACAGATTAGAATATACTGTCACAAATTAAAAACAAAGAAAATATGTTTGAGTTAACAAATATAAGAAATGATATGCTTATATAACTTATAATTATTATTATCCTGTAAAATAATACGTAATAAAATATTTTTTAAATTCACATTAAAAATCACATTTTTAGAGACTTCATTAAATAAAGAACATACAACTGCAACCTGATAGCCGACAAAAGCTTCCATTTTCTATTTCTTCCAACATAGTGTGTAACAAAGTTTAACTCTGATAACATGCAGTCGATTTGAAATCTTGTAAAATTTACTCATTGAACCTTATTTGAATATTTTATAAATATTTTCAATATAATTAAAAAAGAAAATATTTAGCACGATGCTGTAAAATATGTATATTCTATCGTGCATCGTGCTAAACATTTTCTTTTTTATAATTATAATGCTGTCGAAGGCCACTATATCCCATATACATTTTAAATATTATAAAAAAATAAATATGTATATATGGTTCAAAGTTTTAAAATTGTACAACATAGATACGATGACAGATTTACATTGAAGTAGGCTATACAATAAAAGTAACTAGGTTCGTATTTTAACATTTTAATTATTATAAAGAGAAGTCAACATCCCTCTCGTTGTGTCTGAACATTTGTTAATTCAACATTTACTAAAATGATGATGAATTGTAAAATTGCAAATCATAGATATTTATTAAAATTATAAAATCATATTCAGTGAAATATTTAACGAAAATACTGTGAGTGTTATCTATAAATCAACGGTTTTGTGAAAAATAAACACGTTAAAATAGTATTTATTTATATGCGTGTCTAAATATTGGTTTTAATTATGTTTGAATAAACATTAGTATCAAACAAGTTATTATAATAAAATCAACATTCACAATTAAATTACACATTACTAAATCATAATAATATACAAATTACTTGATATATATATATATTATGTAATACTAATTATTACTATCGTATAATATATTTTACCTACAAAAAATAATAAGATGCAGTACACAATATTTAATGAAATATAAAATTAGATTTAAACAAAATAAACGAAGAAATATAACCAACACTCAAAGATAAGAAGGGACAAAGCCCGGTGAGCAACAAAAGATCAGAACACATGTTAAAAAATATACTATTCTAATTGTATCTCTAAAATAAACAATATTTCTTACGGATGTGATCGTGAAAAGGATACGGTCTGAGCATAAGCCAATGTAAGATGACATACAAGGTATTGAGGAAGGCCTGCGTAAATTCCTTTGTGCATGATACAACCCTTCCCTCTGCGCCGAAACAAACTGCGCAGTTAGATGTCACAAGCAACAGAATGTAGCGGCAAACCAGACACCAACCCAACAGAAGCTGGCATTGCAGAACTCACAATCTCTTTCCTCCTATAGCTATAAAAACTAAGAAGTCGAAGAACCCAGAAGAGAAGTGTCAGAGATGAGACGAAGGTTACAGACAACATGCAGAAGTGCAACTACTCCTACCACCAAAAATCGTAGCAACATATTGCGGTACGAAAACAAAAACAAATGGAAATGAATAATACACAGAAAGAATAACAACCCCACGGTAGCAGGAAATTTCCCAATGACTCTCCATCCCAAATGTAAAAATTTTTTTTTTTTAAATATCTGACCTGAAAAAAACCTAGCCACAAAATCTGCGTTAACTTGACACACGATTCAGCAGACTCAGCTATGACCTAACGGAATTGAACATGCAAACGCTGCCTCTCCAAAACATATAATCACCCTAGACCAGTAGTATGGGAGTAGTATTTCTACTTCACCTTGACAAACTCGTGTTCCTATTGGCCGATTTCAACTAGGTCAAGGTCGTTTCTGACTTAATCAGGGGCGGGGATTCCGCATTTGGGGTTCCCCAGTCGATTTAAGAATTCCCTGAAGAGTTCGTATAAACCTAGTTTTGTCTTTACGGTAATAATCATTGCTTATTGGGTCACGTGATCTCACCTCCTCCCCCGTCGACATGCTCTTATCCAATGAGCGTTGAGTATTTGGTCAGACATTTCCGCTCGCCTCTCATTGGAAGTTGTGGTTGTATAAATGGCTCTGCGCAGCTCTACGGAGCTCATTCTTCTCTCTTGCACGGTACAGACAACACCTCTCCTCTCTCTTAAGACGTTTAAGCGAGACTAATATTTAAACAGACCCAGCCGAGGAATAAAATACATTTCTTTTAAAATATTTTTATATCTATCTCTACAATGGCAACAAGTCGAATTGAGTACAATATTATGAATCCTACCAACAGTCATGATTTACCAGAAGTGAAGGTGGGCCCTCATCGAGAATAAATTTAAACACATCATCAGTTGTGATATTTTTAATCAAAATAGATAAAATCGTCAAATTTACATATATTTTAGGTTACTTCATTTTTATTACTTGTCAATGTGCTTTAAATATCTGTTAAGAATAAACGAGACTTATCGATATAAATAAAATATTTAAATAACACTACAATTCACATATTAAGTTAGAAATGACGATTCGAATAATATATAATTTTATACATAAATTATAAATATATAATAATATAATAATATATAATAATATATAATAATAATAATAATATAATATAAATAATAAAATATATATAAATTATATATAAATATATAAATTTATAAAGCGATTGCAAGTTGCAATTAGATATTATTGTGGCTATGGAATAATGTCGAGCAGCTGAAGAGTATAAATATTGGAAATCATAAAGTCGAATAGATAAGTTTAACTTAGTAAAATGTTTATACTAGGTATATCAACAAATATGGAGTATTTTTTGAAATATTAATAAATAAATAGGTATATGCAGGCAAGACACGACACGTTTTATAATGATGTGCTGATCTTTGGAGACGAAGGAATACCACGTTGTAGCGGCGTATTCAAAAATACTTCCGATGAAGCTGCGTGTAAATCTGGAGTAATCCTTTTGTTTTACCTCCATATCAACTGAATATGATTAAGCCTAAAAATTCTTTGACTAACTTTGCTGCGGCAGTTGCGAACATGCGCTCGGAATCCGAGGTGACTGTTAACTATGACTCCCAGCAGTTTTGCCTTCTTAACTTTTGTGATAACCGCACCATTTAGGATACTTGTGCTCACGTTGTTGTCTTGATGTATGCTGACGATTAACTCTAAGTTTTAATTGAGCTGAGCATCATGTTGTTATTATTACACCATGTAAGAACTGATAAAACGGGAGTGTAAGACGAGTAACCTTCATCATGACTTGCAGTAATCGATATAGAGACATCATCGCCGTAAATGTCATGTTCCACAGAAGGCGCAAGGTCTGCGATGTAATTCAGAGAGACGCCACTTATCCCTTCTCTATCTTGAGATACCGCATTGTGGTGGCTTAAAGTTTGAGTCCTCTCTTTAAGGAAACTTTTGGATAGTATATTCAAATCCAGGTCGATGTTGTTGACAATTTGTTTTGTCGAAAGACTTGGACGTATCAACCATGATCGCTAATCTCTGAAGTAAGCGGTCTGAGGAATGCGTCCACTTATCAAATATGGATATAAGTGTTTTTGTAGGGCCTCGTGTTTGAACATAATCATGTTTATTCATTGTGGGGATGAAACTGCTCTTTGTAACGGTTGCAGATAGTTATTATCAGACTTTGGAGATGATCTCGAGGAGAGAAATAGGACTAAATTAGTACTAAATTGCCAGATAAATATATTTTTTCAATTCTTGTATAAACTGTTCCCTTTACCGATATTACTTTTTCATCCTATATATCATGTTTATATTTATACAAGCATATTTAGTTGTACTTTTCATATTTTAAAATATAAAAAATCTTTTAAATCTGTAACAATTATGTTTTTCATTTATACCCTATTGTAAAGGGTACATTTTATGTATCCCTTTTGTTATGTACGTCTTTTACGTATGTCCCCTCTATTACCTTAGGGTACATATATATCAACTTTTTTAACCCACTTGAATAGTTACCCTAAAATATGCATATGTACAGTCTAAATATGTTTCCTAGAATTTAAAGGTACTAGATATATGTGCCTTAAAGATATATATATAGTAAGAGAATATACTCTGTAAATTTACCTGTGTGAACCCTTCATGTGTACATTTACAGTTTACAGTGCATATAAAAAAGCGTCTTTATAAAAAAGACTGAGATTTATTTTAAAAAAGCGTTCGAAACCCCCGCCCCCTGGCGATGTGCATATACATGAAACTTTATTGTTTGGTACAGTCACTTGTAAAGCATTTTGCACAACCAGAACATCAAATGCACATTAGAGCAAATATTCAAATGGACGGTTATATTAATAGCATATTGTCGATTAGTAAGCTTTTAATTTTCTTCTGGAAATACTATTATTTCAAAGATACGAATAAAATCATAAAACAGAATAGAATGAAACAATTTTTCACATTTACTTTAATTAATTAATGATTGGCAGCTATCTTCACCTGGATCTTTGGTTAGTGTAAGTGTGAATTCTGTCAATAAAACTATTTGAAATTTAATTGAAGAGTTACTCTACAATGATGAAAGTTAACGAGACAATTAATTTGATAATTATTGCATATTCTTCATTAAAATTATTTTCAGGAAGAGTAGTAGGGAAGGAGCATTTCAAATTCAACCCCTACCCCCACCACCCCTCCAGACCTTGACATTCACCGATATATTTTTTTTTTTTCTGATGACTCACCCCAAACATTAAAAAAAATTTCGGCCAATCAGAATCGAGTATTTGATTTTTGGTTACTATGGCTTCCTATGGCCGATTTAAACAAGGTCAATATCGTTTCCGACTAATTCAAGGTCAATGAGTTCGATTTTACTAATTAAAAATTGATCAGAGGTATCCTATTGGTAGTAATCGATCAATCAAGTACATTTATTGATTTTCCTCCAGTTCGATGCAAATGTAGTCATGCAAAGTCCGATACGGGTGATTTCAGTGGGGATTCTGACTAAACCAAGGTAGCTGAGTTCGATTTTCCTACTTACGAATTGAGCAGAGGTACCCTTGTGTAGTAATCAATCGATAAAGTACATTTTATTGTTTTTTACCAATTTACTGTTCTACAGCCATTCAATGTCCTATCAGGCTGATTTCAACGGCTATTCCCACTAAGTCCAGTATAAGAAATGTGATAGTAATCATAACAAATTGATCAGAGGTACCCTAATAGTAGTAATCAATCATTCAATTACATTTTATTTATTTTTCCCATTGTGCGTGTCTAATGTCGGATGAGTGTTCCATCGTCGCCGTTCATGCCGTAAATGATTGATTTAGTCTCTAAGCATAATGCGGTGATCATTTAATAACCAATTAGGGCACGATTTCCACCAAGGAATTCCAAAGGGGCGCGCGCTACGCGTAAAATGCCGCACCCGTCAACTCCATATTTTTTAGTCTTCACGTGATTCAAAATTCCTCAGGTCATTGCCGCATTTATTAATTTTTTTTAATACGATGCGTTCCAGGCCTGCGTCGCCGATCACGCCGACTAAGTCAAGTATGAACATTTGTTTGATATATACTACTACTATAAGTGTATACTATAAGTGTATACTATAAGTGTATACTATAAGTGTATACTATAAGTGTATACTATAAGTGT
>JAUZND010004510.1:4598-32369 GCA_034780555.1 Coelogynopora nodosa
TATGTCCAAAACTCTTTGGTATGTCCAAAACTCTTTGGTATGTCCAAAACTCTTTGGTATGTCCAAAACTCTTTGGTATGTCCAAAACTCTTTGGTGTGTCCAAAACTCATAGAAACAACGGCAAGAACAGCTAAGCTAAGCAACACGTACAGAACAGAGCGGAATGTCGAAAAAACATCTTTGAGGTGAATAAACGACGTCCAACGCCGTAACGGACTATCGACGATGACGACGATACATTTTTTAAATATAAAATCATCATTAACGATATCATATCCGCATCATTTTATTTTTTGTGTGTCAAATCAGACACGTATTTGTGTGTGTTTCCAGGCCTTTTGAAAGTAAACATGTAGTGTACAATGCGGCTAATAGTACTTTTATTAATACCAAAAAGTACTTTAATATGTATATATAAAGATGTGACCTATGTAAGTATTTAAATGGAGATTCTGAAGAAAGAATTCGAGACAAACTTTTTACCAATTTCTGGATGGCATTAGCAATGTTTAACTAATGATATTCGTTATTTTAATAATTTATTAATTATTTTATAGATATAAAACAGAATACTATTGTTATGAATTATAATTTTGATCATATTTATTTAATATATATATTTATTTATTCAAATTATTATACAATAATATACAATCCATGCTATAAAATAAATAGTATATTCAATTAACAATATATTTCAATTCAAAATTCAATTTTAAATTATTTAAATTGTATTATTTACTCTAAACTTTCTGATATCATACTTTAAACATTTATACGCTATACAATATTTATGTGAAAATCATCTCCTATTCTTTTCTCTTCTATCAGTTTTGTTTTTCTCATTCACCCTTTTGTCTTTTACGAATTAATCCTGAAATTATGGTTTTGAGGATTATAGATTATAGGGACTCATAATAACATAATATAGGGTTAATAATAACTTATAAGTATTAATATTTAAATATAGAAAGTTTTCCTATACCAAAACAAATTCAATAGAGGTTATAATAAAATAACATATTTCGTAACAACTATCGTCGGTCATACAAATGAAAGGAAACACAAAACATGTTTCCTCTCTTTTGAATGTTTGTTATAACTTTGTTGGATTCTACAGCATAATGAGAATCTAGTTAAATAAGAAGTCCGTTAGATTGTACAGATAATATATAAGTATAAAGAGTGTTTATAAACAAACTGATCAACTTTGAATATATATATATATATATATATAAATAATTCCAAAAATAATAATCATTTCAATTATCATATTAAACACATGTTATTATTTACAATTAAATATAAATTTTAATAATTTTTATTCGTCATATTTAATTTTCAGAACATGTTTATTTATTCTATAATATTGTTTTATTTATATTTATGGGTCAATCTATATTTTGTATTGCTAAATTAACAAAAAGAATGTATTTATATCTACATTTTAAAACATATATATATAGTAACTGAAAAGGTATAAATTATATTATTAGGTAGAAATAATATCAATAGGTAGAAATAATATCATTAGGTAGAAATAATATCATTAGGTAGAAATAATATCATTAGGTAGAAATAATATAGATATACCTATTGTATATGAATCGTTAAAACGATGTGAATTACATTAATAATAAGCAGTCTCATTGCTTAAACAGACAGGAAATAGCTAAGCAAAAAAAGTGTATACTATTGTAATAAGACTTTATTTAAAAAACGATAACTATGACCTCTATAGACTATGTATTATCCAGTCAAACCAAGCCACCTATACCATTAATCACAAAGAATACTAGGTATACGTACTGTAGTAAACCCAGGACCCTAGTTTACGCTATTGGTATAGCTGACTTGAGCTATTTTCATCAGCTTTGCTGTATACAATTTGCCAGATGTATAAAAATATCTACAAACGATCTACAAATAAGCGTAGCTTGGTCTAGGCCAAATGTATAAACCCTAGGTCAATGTATAGTCAGCTCGATATGCAATTTTGAGTCATCTAGCACGAAATACATATTGTAGACTAGGCCTACTTGTAAGTGGTCTAGATAGTCCGTCTACCTTTGTTCTAATATACGCTCACATGTTAACTTGCCTAAATACTAAATGCTTTCAATAGATGTCAAGTAATTTGTTTGAAACGGTTGAATTTATGAAAATACCACTTAAAAGGAAACAAAAACATCATGTGCATTACAATAAATACATAAACTTCGAAGAAATGGTGGACATATTCGCCCGTCTTCATCCACGAGGGCTGGAATTGGATTGTTTCTTAATGTGACATACACCCAACTATACGTTATCCTGATCTAGATCTTATTTTCATTTACATGACAAATTGTTTTGATAAAATTAATATAAATATGTAAGAATTATATTACATTTTGTAATTAAATTTTTATTACCGCACCCCTTCCCCCCCCCCCCCCCTTTCATAACCACTATATAATGTGGTACATTATACACACGGTTTTGCAGATCGATTTACCCTAGACATAAACCAATCTATGTAGACCAAGCATAGTCTGTCTTTATACATCCGGATTTATAAAGATTTCCTTGTGTAATATGTATATATATATATATTATATGTTACAATACTAGCAAACGAAGTCTATAGTTTTGCGCACAGAAACGAATATTATAGATTATTATTACTCAGAGCAAAGATACCCATGACGATCAATAACGATGTACTGATGTACTTTGTTCTTCCTATATCTGTAAGAATAGAGTACTGGGATCTGTCGTGTAAACATAGAATAACATCCGGTATCTTTAGTTCCTGGTCAGTCATTCCTACAATATATTGAAGAAAAGGGTTGTACAAGTGTCATCAATATTTAGTATAATCCAACCGTATATTTCAAATGTTAAACAAATTGAAAATAGTGTTCACCGGTGTGGAACATATAATTTAGTTGTATATAAAATATTATGTCTATTGTATATTATACATTCGTTTAAGTATAAAAAAATGTTGGTCATAAATTTGAAAACGTAAATTTTTATTTTTAATATTTTAAAAATTTTACTATTAAAAAATGTTGGATCTATTTTTCATTCTTTTTTCATTATTGGTTAATTATTTACAGTGAGCGTGCAGCACTAGCAATCATTATAATTCATATGTCAAATTATAAAATTGTAAAATTGATTTCGGAATTTCAACCCTCAGTATGGGTATCGCTATTTCATATCAGCGGTGGCTATTTGGGATTGAAGGTTTCACTATACTTCCAGATATGGTGAAAAGTTGGGATTTAAGACAATTATAAACTGTTGTGTCTTACATCGATTTTTTTACATAAAATTAGCTATTAAATACCCTCAACAGTATTTATTCAGAAGAGAGTGGAGCTATCTATACTCGGTCCAGTAGAATTGAATTTGAAAGTTTTATCAATAAAATCAATTATTTAAAAATCGATAATTGCACCAATTTCAAGTTTCTAATATATTTGGAAATAAACAAACTTCAAGAGGGAGTTATTTTATGAAATCCGTTTTTATTACAAACTTTTTTTATTAAATCAGTTTGTTCATATAATTACTCTATCAAAAATATATTTTATCTTGGAATATTATGCTTTTTTTGACATTTCGTTTGTTAGAAATATTTTAATCATGTATATTTTGTTCATATAAAAGGAGAGCAAAACTAAATAGACAAATACCTATTTGTTTCATTATAACTGACACAATATTAGATGTTGATTTAAGTCCTTTTTATAGTTCATTCTTAAGTCCGTCAGAAGTTGTGAATGTGTGAATAATTGTATTTTGCACTCAAAGTTGATTATATTTAATCTACAGATAATCTATAATAAATTCACTATATATTCCATTAAATATATAATTTATAAAATTTTGATATTATTATATAAAACAATATGCCTTTAGACTTTATCGTAGGTGCCAGAAAATGTGTTGAATGTTTTTAAATATCTATATGTAAACTGTTTGAGAAATATCAAGAAAACATTTCCGCTAATAAATCTGTGGGTATTTTGCTTGTTAATATAAAATTGTTATTCTGCATGTCATATAAATGAGATAGGATCATGTTTAGTTTAAATATCAGAACAAATGATGAAATAGAATAAAAACACTTAAAACAAAATAAGTTTAAAAATATTTTTCAAGATATTCCAATTTAACTTTAAATTGAAAACCATAACTTTCATCAAAGTGATTTGTTTACCAATTATTTACTAACTTCATTAAATTAATTCATCTAGTCCATCAAAGGTGGTCCAAGCGAAGGATGTTCTACAAAGTATTTGAACTGCAAATATCCTATATAATAAATTATAATGACAATTTAATATCGCATTTTCAAAAGATAATTTCAATTTGTAATCGATTGCGTTCGGTTCATAAATTTAGGAATCGATAAAAAATATATTCTAAAATTATAGGGAATTTTTTTATTAATATTTTTCAAATCGTTTAATTGGATGTAATTTAGAGAACTTGCTGATTACAGATTATATTTACATAATTCTTTTTTATTGTTTATATTCTGTGAGGAAAACATAAAAATATTTCCCCCTATAAATAGGAACTTCATTATTTGACAAAATTACTAAAAAAAAACAGTGTCATTTTCCAGCATGTAGTCCGATTGTTAGTTGTATCATGCAGACTATAATACTGGAACAAATCATAATATGGAATAGCTAAAATCTATCACAAAATAATGGATATCAAATAAACCCATAATAGGTTAGTTTATATTCTCCATTTCTGGGTAACCTTGGTTTCTCCGTCCATGATTGAACATATTTTGGCACAAATAACAAGTTTTAAAGAATACACACTATGAAACACAAATTTTGGTTTCTACTAAATTATAAAACGTGCGTATGTATAAAAATTGCCATACGTATAAAAACTTTTTGACAAGTATAAGCATTAAAAATTAAACCTCATCAATGCGAAAATTAATTTACTGTATCAAATTGTACATCTAGCAAATTGTAATGTGAATCATTAAAGGATAACTATTTATTAATGCTGAAAAACCAAATATATTTTCACGCACAACATTTCCATATTGAAAAATTGAAAAAATAAAATATAATATAAAAAATAATTATATTAATATATTCTTCTTGAAATTATACTTATAATAAATCCACGTTATTGATTACATGAATTGAAAAGGTTTCAAGATTTAATTTTTTTAAATTAATTGTTGTTATTGCTATTTTATAAAAATATATATATTTAAAAATGAACATAATATTCCCAATTATTCTTTATTGTGTCAAATTTGTATAATATTTCGATATTAAAATATTATGCGAGAAAATAAATGTTTCAGCATTTATAATGTACATCCTTGTTAATTTGTTTATTTTATCATTTTATGCGAAACGTATAAAACAACCAGAAGGGACCCCCTGTGTTCGTCTATTTATATACAACTATCGCGTTGTTTCGTCTATATACATAAGATAACAATGTGCTGAAAATGTAATGTTCATTTTTAATCATATTGTAACATTACTGAGTTCCAATTTCTATAAGGCGCTGTAGCTAATGATTAAATAGTCTAAAACTGCGAGACATCCTAATTTCAATCAACCATGATGCATGCTTCAGAAAGATTTAAATCAAAGAAGTTCCCAAAGACTATATATAGTTACAGTTGGCTCAAATTTGGTTATATAATCCCGAATAACATTTCTGAACATTTTAATGCAATCATAAGTTTGACATGATCTTTCAACCAAGATTAATTGTGTTGTTCTGCAACTCTGGCTTTTGGTTCTGATTTCGTTATGTACATGGAAATTATGTCACTATTGAGTAGTACTTAAACTGTGGTATATTTATGTCTTATTCATATTTGTTCTATCCACAATTACTTATTTCACTAATTTTTCCATTGATATATGTGTACTTGTATGTATATGTCACATTTTCGACCTTGATTATAATTATGTTACTAAATTTTTTCGTTATATTTGCATATATGGTATAATAATTTTTTAATTAAATAATAAATAATTATATATTTACGGCGAAGCCTTGAACTTTCGAAAAGTAATTCCCAATTTACCTATTTGCTTTAATTAATTTTACAATCCATGTGTACTTTTTTATAATTAAATTGAAATGAATAAAATTGACAAATATTTAGTTATTTTTCTCGAGTTGATTTATAAACAAAATATGCATTTTTATTTTTGTTTAATAAACATATTAAATTTGTTGCATTTTATTTAGTGACTTTAAAAATAGTCATCTGCTAATTTAAACTTATTATAAGTTTAGCATTCAAAGAGTATTTACTGAAAAAATGTCCTTTATTTGTTCAATGTGAATTTCCGAGATTTATTTCAGAAGATAGTAATTACAAAAAAATCGAGATAATTTAAGCGTATATAATGGAGTGTCTGCCTTATTATTACGTATTTAAATATTTATTAAGTGACTGGATATGCTCACTTCCTATCGGATATAGTATGTGGAAATAACATTATTGCGTTTTGATAATAATAATTTAGATGAAGTATAGATGTAGAAGTAGCCGACATTTAGCAGAATAGATTATTGCAACTTCTTCCTCTATGGTTGTGCTGCAACAAATAATCTCCCGTTTCCAAACTGTTCGCTATTAGTTAAACTTCTGACAATAATGTTATTTACATCGAAAACTCTTAGAAAATGTCACTGGTCAAGAAACTGCTACAATCTATCTCTGATTACAGTTGTTTGCTCGGCACATTAATGGATCATACTTAACACTTAGATTTCCTCAGGACATCACCCCATATAGCTCATTCTGTTAAATATGATTGCAACCCTATTTTCTGACTTCAAATGCCTACTTAAAATTGAGCGTATCCATTTCTTTAATACATTTAGGAGGTTGTACACCCACATTTTTTACAAGGACTTATTTGTTACTCCTCGTTTATTTTTCAGTCAGTTATTGTTTTAGATTTAGTCCGAAATATGTCTATTCTCAGTTTGATGCAATTTTTTCGATTTTATAGAGAAATAATTAAAAAAAATTATGTTAGTAGATTTTGATCTATATCAAGGAAAATCTAATATATCAATTTTGCGACTATACCCCGGCTTGTTCCTCCATCTTAAATTGTGAACTTTCGAACAAAATCCATGTTTTGCAACCGACATTGGGTTCAATTACTATAAAAACAAGGGTTTCCAAAAAAAACATGGTTTGCCGCTCACAATAATTTTTGGTAGACTATTTTTTTCTTTGTATCATGACACTAAATAATACAGTACATTGTAGGTACACAAATTATGTTCAATTATATTTTAACGATAGCCTATATATATATATATGCTTGTTCGAACAAAAATATTAATATTTCACAAAAGCTATGAAAATCTATATTATACACTAAATATTGTCAGAATTATTACAGAGAATTAGTCAGAATTATTATAGAGAAATATTGTCATGGATGAATTTATTCTTGTAATCCCTACAAAAAATATTTATTATTCAATATGTATAGGTGCTCGTAATGCAACGAGCGTTGAAAATAAACAGCTTAAATATCTTTTATCGTTTTAATTGCAATTTCTGCAACTGTATTGTAATATTTAAGCGATCTGACGATGAACAAAACGACGAACCTACGACCACCGTCATTTCTGACTCTCTATATATAATTAGACGAGAAATAAAATGGCAGTATAGGGCAGTTAACCCTTTCTGACAGAAATACATTAGCGGGCATGATTTTGCAAACAATTTCTGTACACGTATAATAAGTGATTATCTATAATTGCCTAGTGATTATAAATTGAGCATGCCCTGCAATTATATATTCAATCAATAACATTTTCAGATGATTAACGCTTATAAAGAGCACTAACAATTATTTTATATATCGCATTAGACAGAACTATGCAGCATCGATGTGTTGCAGGCATCTCTATATTTTATTTAACTAAATTATAATTATATGAAACATAATCGTGTATTTAAGAGGCCATATAAATATATCCCTTACGCTTGACGTTTTTTTTTACTTGGAGAACGGAATATTATAGAATATAATTTAAAAGAATACTCGTCATAATTAAATGATATTTCGAGTATCAAGATTAAAATTATTTTAATAAAAACATGTTTTAAAATTTGAAGTATACATTTTATCATCTTGACATTTACGTATGCACTTCGATCACAAGAGTCGTTACAAATTAACTTGCAATATGTCCAATAACCGTGACATATATAAGCTCAATAATCTAAATCTAGCGATAGACATTACTTTTTTTATTACCAATCAATACTATGTTGTGTAGATAAATTACATAATACAACATCGGTGGGATTTTATCATGGTATATCAATGTTTTACACGGTCGATTTATGCTTTACTCAATATTATAAATAGAAGAACACAATATATACTTATAAGAATAAAAGTACAATGTCGTACTTCTATTAAGTCTGTAATACTTATTCTGAACCAAAAATGTAAAGAAATTACGCTCGTTATATATAATTGATATATTCTTATTAAATTATAATCTACAAATCCTGTGCTTCTCCTTCTACCTATAGTTACTGTGCATTCCATCTTGGTAATGATCTCTTGATGAGTTTGAAACGTCGACTTTAATAAATTACTTTCTTAATTAATTGTTTTTTGGGTTTTTTCTTATTGCCTCTGTGTTCTTAATATATACTAGTTTACTGTTAGCTATATTGTTTCTGTCATTTACCTAGCGTTTCCCATATATTAAATAATACTTATAATAATCACAAGCACGACAATAGCGGTGTAATAGACGGTAATTAGTACATTTATTTCACTTTATAGTTTTACATGATTACTAAAAAACGATTACGAAGCATAGACACTCGTCATAGAACAGCAGTGTGAAAAAATACTCAAAAGACAAAATAAATAAATTTATTGCTAGACAAGATTCGTATATAATTGTACAAAATGGTTAATTCAAAAATAGACAAATGATGATAGCACCGTAAAAATGCTTAAATTTCGCTTCAATGGTAATTAAGCAGAAAATATATAAAGAAACATACAAGATACGTAAAGGCATTATTTTTACAAAAGAATCAAAGACAAAGTATGCACACATCGAAGCCGAATATATACACAGGCGACACAAGAAGAAAATGCGGGAAGTAGTATACATACGCCTATACGCAAACATATATAAAATACAATTGTTCTGATCGGTTAGAAAACGTTGTTCCCAAAAAATCAGGATTACATATTTCAGAGTAGTTTGCATTGCGAATAATGCAACCACAATTCAAAACGTGGAACAAAGTTTGAAGGAACAGTTGTACAATCAGTGAGGGGTACTTTAGCTACAAAACACATGTAATATATTATATAAAACCTATTCAAATAGAATGCCCTGATATCTCAGTTCATCTACAACGCATAACGATTTTGAAATTTCATAAACGGTGGCGGCGTTCACATGTTTTGGACACTGTATTATAGATACAAATAAATATTATACAGCACAATAAATTTTACAGAAGATCGATAAAGCAATGTATAATAACTACACCGTGAATATAGATGTTCCTTTATTAAACACAGAGTAATACTTCAGTATAACAAGAATGTCATGCTCAATGCATTATAATTCTCTATAATCGTAGTGTAAGGGTGAAAGAGACAAGAGAGAGAGAGAGAGATAGAGAGAGAGAGAAAGTGCTCAATAAATTTGCGATAACATATAAAATATTAATACTATTGTTAGGCGCGCATTTTATAACCGATATTTATTACAGAAGTACAATTGCACTGATTTAATTTTTCACCAGTCGATGAAGATAACGCATCAGGTTGCGTTAGTACACAATCCACACGTACACTCTGCTGTAAAGATAAAGTTTAGTCAGACGACAAATAGGCCTATCCGAATCCTTCATGGTCGGGGTGGTCTGAAAAGAATTTTTTTAAACTCAAAATAATATCTTCCAAAGAAAGAAATAATGTTTTGTTTTTAAACATAAAGCAGAACCCAGCAGAACATACTGTACTGATGGAAAATCAGCAACGTCGCGTTTGGTGTGTATATAGAATACATGATAATGACAACAAGTCCATCGCATAAATGTCACGCCTACCACTCCTGACAAATAAAATATCAGTTTAAAAAAAATAGCAACAAATTAAAAACATTTCATATTCACTGTGACACATTACTTGTCTTATCTGATCTGCAAAACGAAACACAGACACAAACAATTTCAGCATAATTTAAGCATTTCCAATAGAACAAAATGTCACTAGGCCGGCAGCCTACATACGAAAAACTGAGTGTAGCTTGTCGCTTCTCTACGCCTTGTCGCATGTTATGGCGGCTCTCTTTCCCTCTGTTGAGTTCTGCTTAATTCGCGTCAGAGAGGTTCACGGTGTTCCTTGGCGTTCATCCAGGAGACTGAGAAGAGAAAGAGAGTGAGAGAAGGTGCAATCAATTTAGTATGTGCATGTATAGAAATACCAGAGTTCGCCTAGAAAATTGATGGTGATGCTAACTCGTTACATAGAATAATGAACTGTGATACACGCAGAGCAAATGGAAACCACAGAAGTATCATACCATGCGAGTTAGATAAAAGGACACAATCAACAGAACGCGTGTAAGCTCTCCTCACTAACAGCTTACAATTGATTGAAATATTAGTATTACATATTAAAATAGAAACGATTATTTCCCACAAACTTTCCCGCTCTATATTCGATGCATTGTCTTGCGAGTTCTTGGTACATTGCAATGCGATATGTAATGTTTTAGTGTTAGAGGATACGATTCGATTCATTTCGTTATTATTTCATCTCGCATAGTCTTTGCTTCATTTCACACCCTGACGAACTAACAATGAACGTCTAATTTTAGCTGAACCATGTTGGTCCATTTGTTATAGAGTTCCCAGTATTGTTTGTCCCACACAGATAATCATTTCTAACACAAATGTGACATTTATTGAGCAGAAAAACTAATTAACGAAGCTATTATAGATTAGTGTAAGCGCAAATAAGGGGGAAAGTAGTCAAAGTTAATGAAATTGAGAAAAACAACGGATTGCAAACTAAGGACTAATAAAACGCAAATATAATTCAGGTTAGTTTATTATAAACAAATATTAAACCTGATATAGTAAAAAATATATGCTGCAATAAACAAAAGAATAAACAAAAGTTGACCGCTGCAAAAACATAAAGCTTTAAATTGTTTGTAAACATATATCTATGAATTACATTTAGTGGATTACTGTAAGTAAATGTACATTATTGAATATACAGTACATACAGATCTAAATTACAAGTATAGCATCTACAACGGAAATATCTCGATTTAAAAAAAATGTAATATATGTTTAAATAATTAAGAAAAACATTTCTAACTAAAAACACATTAGACCAAAACTAGGATTCGCTCATCCATATATGCATTAAAAAATTGAAAAACAAACTGTTTATTGATATGTAAAGCATATATATATATATACAAAATATAAACAGCTATACAATAAATTCGGCAGGCAAGATGATTGAAATGTTATAATAAACGTGACAAGAATATGTGAAAAAAGAATGACTGAAAAAATTATGCACACGAAATATCTCAAACAGAAATGCCACAATTCCATAATATAGAACTTATAAAGCTACAAGCACAAAAAATATACTTTTAAAAGTAAAAATAAATACATGATTATTGAACTTTAAACACATTGAAATATGACTAACCATTTATAACAAAAATGGTGATTAAAATTCAGACCAAACACTTATTAAAAAATGTTGATTAAGTATTAAAGAAATTTAACATCTAGATATAAAGCTGTTTTCTTTATGAAAAACATTTTTTAATTATATGCAATAGGTGGAACAGAATAAAATAAGTCTAATATAATTAGTTTTAACAAACAACAAAATATAGAAACAAAACATTTCAATGGCATTGCGGTCCTATAATGACCGATTTTGCGAAAGTTCTATAACACCTTGTATTCTTTAACTATATAAAAAGATATTAACTCTGGAGCGAAGTTCATACTTATAACAGTAGGTATACCGGCGTGTTTCATTTTGGAATACAAATACATGTCTCACTAAGTTGAGATAACAATTTGAAGTCATAGGTCAACTTTATACTTCTCTAGTGACCCCACATAGCACATATACATCACTCAATATAATGGATAGGAGCAGCAATTGATTACAGTCATATGTAGTGGCAATATTAAACCGCAAATCAAAGCAGAAGGGGTAACATGTAGAATTCATTTTTCTTGTATTGACAACTTAAATACATCGTAATGGAAAAAAAAAATATTCGACTTTTAGTGTTGTAGTCATATCCTTATAATTCGATTCTGAAGTCAATTAATTAGAAAATAATAGATATTGATTAGTTAGACTTAATAAAATATTTTAAAATATATTAATAATTATATATATAACTATAATATAAATATTGATAATTATAATGTATATATATGTAACAATTTTATTTACAAATTATAATCAATATTCAACAAAAACTCTAAAGAAGAAATGCTATCAAAATATGGTATAAATCCATTTATAAGCACATGAAAAAGGAAAGCAATATAATGTACACTTCTTAAAAACGTAATTCAGAAATTTAGCTAACTTGACTAACTATAAACTCAGATCAGAAACCAGAATCCGTAGAGCTCCCAAAATCGGTATAGGATTGATTATCGAATTGCAATTCAGGACCGTTATCCTGTCTGGAACAGTCCGAACTATTCTCCGTTCCTACAGATGTTGCCGCCAACGAAAAATTCTGTAATTCAGTGTCGTTGGCCACCGTCGTAGAAATTGGATCGGTTGGTAGTTCAGAGTGGATTGACGAATATGCATCATCTTCAACAACTTTACGAGAGATGGCAGTAAATCTGATGTTAATCATCTGATCTGGAAGTGGTGAACTAGTCGACTCTATAGACAGGTCAGAATGGATCGATGAATAAATACTAGCGTCAACAACCTCCGAAAGGTTGGCGGAAAAATGAAAGTTAGTTTGTTCCAAGTTGTTATCGTCTGCTGACGTGTAAACAGGGATCGTTGGTAAGATGTTCGCCACTGCTGACCGTCCAGAATGGATTGATTGGTCCGAATAGGCCCCATTTTCAATACCCTCCTGAGGACTGGGGGAAACCTGGAAGTTAGCTAGGTCCAAGTTGTCACTAGGGTATGGCACAGTTTCATACACTTCGATGTTATGAATGTCCTCAATGTCAGAGGCATATTGTATGTCGCTCAATTGCTCGGTAACCTTGTACTTGCTCATGTTGCTCATGACCTCATTGTAGTCTGGCAGGTCTTCAAGGTCATCACCCGGCTCAGACAAAGAGTCAACAGCGGGGGCTAAACCTGACGACCTGGTCACAGATATGTGAGGCGAAACGTTCAAAGTTGGCGCTGCCGCTGGACTGCTGGAATTACGCGAGAGCAGATTACGACAACCAGATTTTATTCTGTCCTTTAGTCCCATTAAAACTACAAGAATCCCACAGATTGTCACAGCGATGACTACAGAAAGTATCAATCTTTGTGAAAATCGCTCCATCTCATTATCATAGACGAGGGAACAGTTGCGATAGTCTAATCCATCAAATTCGGAACACCTATCAGAGATAAAGTCCGCTAGGTTGTCCTTGTAGCAGCCGCAAACACGCACACGTACAGACCGTCCATACGGCTGACTGCAATTGTCACTCCACTCACCCCAGGGACACCAGCTATGCGCACATGGTGGTCGTTTGCTGGAACAGGCGCGCAATTCACTGACAAGACCCGTCTCGTTCTGCAAACAGGGGTATATTTTTGTTTTGCGCCTGCGCCTCTCCCAGGCCGGGCCAGTGGCCGTCACCTTCTGGCAAGGTGGTACCGTTGTTCTACCATTTGGAAGTGAGGCGTCACAGCCAGTCCATGCGGTCCAGGGACATGGTACCACTGTGGCGATACGAGGACAGTTACTCTCTTCAGAGACAAAAGAGGAGGGGCCGGGGGGCACACAATTCACGACGCCATCACACAATTCATCTTGAGCAATACACTTGGCACTTTCCGGGCATAATGTGAAGCCGTCTAAACACTGTAGAGTCGAGGCGGGGACTATTGTCGTTTGCGTTAAAGAGATGTCGAAACTGAAGGGTGTTCGAGTAATGTAAAATTGAATCCGGAGACTGTCGACATGGCTGAATTCGTGTCCCACGGGGCTGTAGAAACATCCACGAATGCGAATTTCAGTGTTGTTTAATATGACTAAGACTGTTTGAAGATCATTTTTAACACACTCTGCAAACTTGGCCGAGGTCACAACAAGGTTGACTCCATGGGTCAAAAATGCCTTCGGGATGACAATAGAGCAATTGTAGGGTAACGCCTCAATATCCGAAAAAAATCGTATCGACGATAAACCATTCGTGAATGGCAAAGTTAGGTCACAAATCTTAGGAGTGATTACAAACGTCTCGGTTCGACCGCTCACCATCAAGTCAGAAGAATGTAGAACCAACGTGAATATCGCTACGATACAAAATTGCATTGCAATTATTAGTAAGTAAAAATTAAAACAAAACCAATTTACACGAAGTATATAAAAATCTCATCTACAATACTAGTATTATTAATACATAATATTCAGAGTTTAGTAGTGTTGCAAGATCTCTCCGACAAAACCCTTGTCTCGTGAAAGACTCAACAATCGTTGGCATAACAACCGGATAAAACAAACCGGATTGCTTATTGTCCCCAGAAAGGATCGATGCCTCACAGTTCTACGCGTAGTTCTCTTCTCATCGCATCGCGCTCAATCAGCCGTCATTTCCATTTATACTGTCGTTAGACTATTGTACAATATATGCGTGCAGAGACTACAAGAAAGGAGCCTCCACATATAGCACATCAATAATAAATTGATACTGATCCCACCCACTTAAAGTTATTGAACTAGTTCAGTGTACTGGCATGATTCAATTGTCTGATCCACTTTACATAATATATCAAAATGTTAGAATCTTTCATTGCGCTTTACATTTTATTTCAGTTATGTAAACTTAACTCTTCAATTTATATACTGTAATAAGTCCTATATTTGTACTAATATATATTATTAAAATAATACTTAGGTACTTTAGTACTATATATGTTTGTGTTATACTGAGTTGATAATGAAGGCGCATACTTCTTTGTTTATGAACGGAAGATAACGATAAATCCAGCTTATAAAACATACTTAGCAAATAGCTAGGTTTACATGTTTAGACACGTTTATACTTAGGTACCAGGCGCGTAGCGAGGTTTGAACAAGGGTCGGTTCGTCTTGGGTTTAAGGGGTCTGCGGAAGCGGTCACCTTGTATAAATAATAGGGTAGGCTATGTATGAAATTGTTTTCTCCGATGTGGAGCCAGGGGCGGTTCGTCCGAACCCCCCCACGCGCCTGGGTACTTTAGTATATGTTTGTGTTACGCTGAGTAATACAAAGAAATGTGCTGTTATAGAAGGTACAACAAAAATGTAGACGTCCTTGTCTATGAACGGAAGATAACGATAAATCCAGCTTAAAAAACATAACAAATAGCGAGGTTTACATGTTATACATTATAAATAAATATATAGGTAATCAAATATATAACATTTTTATAATTTATTATTAACAGTGTCATAAAATATTGTATTGTTTAAATATTATAAGTCAATGCAGTGAAAATTATTAAAACAATATCAACTTTTCAGGAGGTTATGAGAACATTCCAGGACTTTTCCAATGACTTCTACAACTACAATAATACTTTTATAGGATTTTGAAGTATTTTCAGGATATATGGCTAACTTGTTATACGGCAGACCTGTTTACCTCTCTTTGTCGCAGTGCGGAATATTTAATGTAAAATTGCGGAATTATTAAAACACTTCCAAAACACAAATCTATTTATGTAATTTGATAAAGTGAACATAATGTGTAATAATGAGTAATTTTACAGAGATAGGAAAGTATGAATGTCTATGGCTGATAATAATTTGTATCTGTTAAAGATTTATAAAAACAAACAAAAACTACAAGTGAGAGATTCGTAATAGAAGCACTTTTTAGTTTTTGGAGATTTCAAAGGTTACATTTATTGGTTTTGAGTTTTACCACAAGAATGGATTCTGTGGTTTCCACATAATTAAATTAATTACAGCGCTGATAATATTGATAGAAATAATAAAACGTAATATAAAATATTAATTACATAATTTAAAAAAATATATTAGTCAAATAAAATATATTAAAATGAATTGATTTGACACTTATCTCACCGGTTGCCGGTTACCGGTCACCGGTTGCATTCTAAACATACGTTACAGATAACTACTGCAAGTTAATATTTTAGCGACCTACATTTGTATATAGTACTAAACCTCCCGTAATGTATTCAAAACGTGAATTAAACTCAGCGGCTGATCATGTATTATTTATATAATTGAATTCACCTATAAAAGGTCGAAAATCATCTATAGTGAGCAGAAGTGATACATATATAGATATAGATACTGTTTAATAGTTATTTAAACTTAACTTATGTTTATCTTTATCAACATAATATTGTTAGAAATCGATAAGCTACACGTTGTAGTTTGTATACTCATTTGTTGTTCATCAAAAAATGTTGTATATTCCTGTTGCTCAGCTTAGCATAATTTAATAGTAAATAATTATATTTATTACCAATAAAAACGTTAAAAATAAAAGATTCTAGGTATCATATTGTATTTTTGAAAACAATCAATATAGTCAACGACCACATCGGTTAATTCAGCTGAGTTTCGGTTAAATCAATTGGATCAATAATTATCGATTTTTGTAAACAGTGAAGTTTTCATAAAACAAAAGCTTAATTAGAAGCATCTCTGATCGGTTACGAATATTCAGAGTAGCCTACTCAACTAGCCAGACCGAATAGATAATATAATTCGTTATTATCGGTGATCATTTTCAATAGATCTTAGTGAAAACGAAGAACTACCACGATAAAAGAGTCAAATTGTTACATTATGTATATTTTAAAACAATACAATTCTCGACGTCTAATACGCTTAGTTTAATGACGTCATGCATTTTTATACATTTAATCGTAATGTTTTTTATGTGCATCCCTAATTTTTTAAAGTAAGAACAAAATTTGCAGTATAAATGAAAAGTGGGAACAAACTAACACAAAAAAATGATTTTTCAATCAACCAGATTTCTAAGCATGGTATAGTGAAGAATTTTAACAATAATTTTAACAATTAACCATAATTTTATTTTAATTAGACGAGATTGGATTTTAAACCAAAAATTCTCAAACAGTTACGGCCATCAAAGAGTCCCTTCGCTTCAAGGAATATACAGGTGCATTCTCATTTTAACAAATTTTCTAAAGTCCAGATTTTTTCGGTAGTCACGACCTCAACTAAAATTGGAACTATAAATCAAAACTGCATATATATATTATACCTCCGGATTTTCAGAAGAAATAGTTTACATATATATGCGCAATCATAAATTAAAGCATAAGTTTCAGAATGTTATTTGTGAAACTATTTTAAATTATGAAACTTTTTTTGACAACTGCCTCGCTTCAAACAGTACAACACAAATAGTTTGAAAAATAGTCTAAACTCATTTTCGAAACCATTTGTAGTTCTGGTTTGTAGTTTTTACGGTAATTCCTATGGAAGATTTAGTTACATCCCGATTGATAGATAATTTAAAAGTTGATTCGAATTTTTTGTGAGTTGAACTATTAAAAAATTAATTGAAAATAAGTACAAAAACAAAACAGTTAAAACTTTTCAAATATATTGTTTTTAGTTACTAACCTAAATTTCACTAACTAATTCTATTCAAAATTGGAATATTTAAGGTGACATTTTTAGCAATAATGGTATACATACATAATATATTAACATAATACTTTAAAATATGAAAAAACAACATTATTTAAGCAACAAAGTATAAAACTTATGTAAATACTCGAAATTGTAAACATATAGATACGCCCAAGAACACATATATCCACTCACAAAATGCATTAATTTAAAGTCAACACAAGTAAATTCGGGAGAATATCATTTTAATTCATTAAAGCAGGGGAAAGGGTACTATCAATAATCGAGGTTGGCTTGAAAGAACCTAATATTATAAATACGCAAATTGATCATATGCAGGTAACCATGGTTATATAAAGGATGTGCTGCTCTATTACTCTGTGATTGTGAGAGTAAAAGTAGACATCCCAAATTCTAAATACAATTGTAATACATTCTCCGTCTCAAATACAAACGCAACCCAATGAAAACTTCGAAAAACTACCACGCCCATTATTTCAGTTAAATAAAACAAAATAAACACCAAAATCTACACGTCTTCAAGGAGAGATATTGAATCGGTTTTATACGACATGTCACTGTTGCTCATAATTTTTCTAACAACAGAGTCACTATTGCCCGTTGGAACCTACTATGCAGGGGATACGGAAACATTCCGAATCACCCCGGAAATCTGCGACGAAACACTGGCAATCCCACGGGGTATATCGGCAGTCCGACTCATATCCAACGACGAAGAAATGACCCTGTCCAACTGTATCCTCTACTTCCCGGCTGACTTCCTGCCCGACGGTCTCAACCTGGTGGTAGCCCGGGCTAACTTCGCCGAGTGCATCACGAAGGGGCCCGAGACGATCATCTTCTACATCAACGAGGTCCCGGTCTACATCTCCGGCTGCATCGGCCGGCCGGTGGGTCGCGAATTACCCACACCCGTCACCAGCCTGCGGGTGAAGTTCAAGATCAATCTCAGCCCCTACAAGTTTGATGTGGTCTTCACGCGGACCACCCTGGTGACGAAGCGCTACAACTGCCCCGAAGGACACAGCCTGTGTCCTGCCAGCTGGGTGCAGTGTCTCGAATACCGGCATGTATGCGACGGTGTAGTCAACTGTCCACCCGGTGACAGCAACGCTGCCAAATCCGAAGAGACGGACTGTCCACAAGACCCCTCCGGTGAAGTCCCTTGCCCGTGGACCGAATGGTCCGGCTGCGGCAGAGGCAGCGGTCTCATCGGAGGACCAACAATGACACCAACAATCGCTGCCACCTCCTGTCAAACAGGTTCCTCTAAAGAACAGCCCACCCGAACAACCGAGCGGCGAACACGATCCCCCTGTTCCCCGAGCAAGACAGCACTGGTCAGTGAACAGCGTGCGTGTTCCAAACTCACACAACTGCCGCCCCCCTGTGTCTATAGCTGGTGTCCCTGGGAGCCATGGACCAACAACTGTAGCCAGTGTGCCGGCTATGAACTGCGACAGCGCACGTGTGCCTGCACCACTCGACATTCCACTACAGACCAAAACCACAACACGGCTGTTATCTGTTCCGCTGGAGACCAGCTGCAGCTTGAAACACGAAACTGTTCCACAATAAAAACCTTTTGTCGGTTCGGCGGGTTTCAAGAGCTCTGGATTTTTGGTGGTTTCTTTCTGGTCGGCCTGTTCCTCATGGCCGGGATGTGTATAAAACTCAGCTATACCAGAAATAGGTGTTTTAGACGAGAGCGACCGTCGCGGCACGATCCGCCCGCCTTCCCCTCAGATATCCCGGAGGTGGCGGTGACTAGCCAGAGTGGTGAACAGCACGTCAACACGGGGGCGGAATTTGAGTCGGAGGTGTACCAGGACATCTACGGCGAACTACCCGAGTACAACGAGGTGATGAACAACAAGGCCAAGTACAACCTGGCCGAGGATATAGAAACCGAACATTTGAGGACACCAGAGACAATTCTGACAGGCAATTTGTCTGGCATGGTAGGAAATGAAACTAACAATTCTTCAGATTTAGCCAATAGTGCAAACGAAAATCGAGTGAATGGGTCGATAGTTGCCGTTAATAGTATTGCATTGGAAAGTCGGTCTGTACTTCATCTAGATTTGCCGAATACAGGTCACAACTCGATTAATCCCTCGGATAGTGATGCAGTTAGTTCGATAAATGAATCAACTCGGAATCAAAGCATTGACAACTTGAGAACCTCAATTCAAGCGAGTACTATAACTGGTATTAAAAATTCACCGCAAATGCCTCTCCGTAATGCAGATAATGATAACCCAGCGTTTTCGGAAGATTTTTAAACAATTACTTGTTTTATAGTATCGATTAGAGGTTGTGTACCACAAAACGTATATGTGTTACAAAAAAAGTTACGTTTAGAACGCATGGCACATGCAGACACATTTTTATTTTAATATATCAATTTTGTTTTCTGTTGTCCCTAATGCCCCTTATGTATAATTGCACCGCATTCAAAAATTATATTATAAGTATTTCCAGCATGTCGTGATGTCAAAAATATGTTTTATTATTTAAAGATATTGAACATTAAAACTTAATTAAAAATTAAGTTTCTTATTTAATTTCTTATAAATTAAAATTTCTTCTCTTAGTCAGAATTAACATTATATATGATTGTACTATTTTTGTTACTAAATAAATAACGATTACATGGTCTTCGTAAACCGTTGAAAGTGATACTGTTTATTGAATTGTACAACAAACAGTTTGGAAAGCTAAAAAAAATTCCTAAAATATAATATATATTAACTATACTACGAGGTTAAAATATGGCACAATAGAAGATTTCATAGAATTGTAAGGAAAATATTCGTGCAGAAAATGTGCTATGGGGGGAGGGGTGGGGGGTAAACATACACCCATTTTAATCAAATAGTATGACGGAAATATATGTATATATTTTAAATTTCACATAGGCCGTACTTTTGAAAAATAATTGGGAAGATATTTTTTTTAAAATGGCTACGTGAAGATTTCATAATGACATATTATTTAGGGTAAACTTATAAATAGATTATATAGAGAAAAAAAATTACTGATAGATTTTTGTTTCTTAATGTACTATATTTTTCAGTAAACTATATTGTAACCTGCAGTCTGTTCAACAATAATGACGTAGTAATAAAACATAATCAATATAAATTCACAATTTGTTTTAAACTATAAGTGAAAAATGATTTAACCATGTAGGCCCTACTTAAATAATTTTTAATCAATTTTTAATTTCTACTCATATAGACGGATTTTCATCGATTCACGATTCTAATTATATTCTTGATTGAATGCGGCATTTATTGAGTTCCACTATTATATAATATAATTTTAATAATATTATAATATTTGCACATAATACGGTTATATATAAAACATTTAAGAAGGCCTTGGTATAATCATCATCCAAAAAATATGTAGGCTTACTGTTTTTTAAAAGATTTTTTTCAACACTGTTGTATAAAATATTTTTAAAATAATTGAATAACCATAAGGGAAGTTATGCACACATTAAAGCAACATTTAAAAAACTGTACTATCTCATCTCATCGACGCACTTTTGAAGCACAGTAAACCAGCTGACATGTAATAGTACCAATCAAAAATTGAATGACAGCGTACCACGTTTCTAAAAGCACGAAGTTTTGGCGCTTACTAAATTTGCTAAAGTAAACTATTAGAAAAAGCGAAAAGAAACATGGACTGTGGTAGTTGTGACGTAAAGCCGAGCTTTGTGTCAAGTTATTAATCGCAATTATGGGTTTGAAGCTTTCTCTACAATAGATTTACTTTTAAAGTAAATCCAACAACCCTTGAATTGTATAAGCTGTACCACTGAAGTTATGATATAATTATCTAATAGTGTTTACTCAACCATATAAGAAAAAAAAATTGATGAAAATTTTGCTCTAACCAGGGGGTTTTAATATTAAATCTTTTTTTGCAGTTATATATTATCAAATGTAAAAGCTTTGATTAGTCTCTATGTACAAAGGCGATGGTATCTATGCATTTAAATTGAAAAAACGTAAAATTTTTAAGATTCTTGATGTTTTTCTTCAAACTATTCATAAATAAAATTGAATAATAAAAATTTTGGTATATTGGCAAATAAACTGCCAAGAAAACACAAGGAAATAGGACATAGAAGAAATATGTGTATATATAGATAAAAAATGTAAAGCCATTAATAATTCAGGTTAACAATTGGATAACATAATAAACAAAAATCACCCTTTTTTATCCAATCAATATCACATTTAAATGGGCACAGATTAAATTAATCAGATAATTTCATACTTTAATCATCACTTAGCCTCACTTTTTTTATCACTTTATACGTTCTGTATACGTCTCTTACCTACACTAATATCTACTACCTAAGGGCCTAGTATAGTTTCCCCCCAAATTCTATATTTTTCTGTTGTTATAATATGAGCTTTAGAAAAACCAAATTGTTGGAAGCATATAATGAACACTTTCAATGAAGCATGGACAGCTTAAGGGCTATTATAGGCCAGGATATGTGGGTTATGAATATTAGAGTACACACCTAATTATATACAGGACATTTCCGACAACGATCTGGGATAAAACGCAAATATATTTAAGCCAATCTTTGAGTACTGAAGCAACACAAATCTCTATTAGGATGTACTGTTGTATTACACATTTATTAAAATGTTTACAATAGCTGCAAAAGCACGTAGATAGGCAGTACCTCATCTACAAAACTAAGTGAAGGAATGTGATGTTTTGTTTCAGATGGATCTAAACACGAAGGAAGAATAAAGACGCTGGCCCGGCTAAATATGAAGGAAGATGAGGTGGAATAGAATTTAGAATAGTCGGTTGAACTCTGTCCTCAACGGCGATTCAAGACGGCAAATATTGTACACCTAGTTGCTATAGGCCCAATATGTAAAAATACACTGTTGAACAAACTGTCCAAATTCTGTGCACAGATGATATTTTAGAGCGAATAGTTGTCTACACATGTTGAGATTATTGCAACGGTTGTTGGCTGGAATAAAGACTTGTGGAGCCTCGTGTACTTGGTTAACATATGTTTTATTGGATGCTTGTACTGTTCATTGGCATTTATGAATCCTGCCATCAAAGCTATGAGTTTCCGTGGTCAAAAGAATATGGTCGGTACATTTTGAAAAGTACGATACGATGTCTCTAATTACGAAATGATTCTCTGTAGATTTAATAACATAACAACAGACTCGGAGAGACGTGTGAAGGGCTAGCTTACACAAGCCAATTATATGAAAGAGCGTGAATGATAATGTTCATTGCGTCTACAAGATTCAATCAAACAAAAAAGTATCATGTAATTATTGCCATATCATGTTTTGTTATAAATAAACTCATTCGGAAAAAAACATGCTATGTAATTCATGCTTCTAAAATATTTTTTCTGTTTCACAACACATCACATTTGTTATAAATAAATATATTTGTTGAATATAAAAAGATTTTTACTTTTTGACACCTGAGCAAAAAGCCTTTATCAGCGTAATTGAAGTAATTATTTGTAGTCAATAAAGTTTTTGTCATGTTTCAAAAGATTAGTAATTTTTTTTCAAAAAATTAAATTATCGGCAGTTATTTGATAAACTGTTGAAAAGGATATATCTTTTGATGTAAATAACATATTTTATTATCCGAAAATTATATCAAACTGTCATTAATTTGGTCAAAGATTTATGTCAAATTATTTGGTCAAAGTATTTATTCTGTGTATCTGCACTTTTGTAAAATAAAGACAAAATGAGAAATCGGAGATAAAAAAACCCATCTGATCAACCCCTTTAATTTGACTATGGAGGGATTATATTGCAATGAGAATATGATTACTAGTGTTTCGAAAAATTAATTTCCATCTGGTATCTTACCATGATCTGTACTTAATAATAATATAATTAATTTTTTAATAGATCAGTACAAGATCACAATAAAAACTTGGTCAGAAGTCTAAAACTTGGCAAAAGATCTTTGTAACAAATCTACGTTCTGGATCATTGACATATTTATCTGAACAGTTGGCACAACATTTTCCTTACTCGCTTTCAGCATTCATTTTCCGCAGGGAGCTCTTCAGGTTGGACAGTTGTAGGTCAAACCTGCTGAGGAAGTCTTTCGCCGCCGCTGCCTTGTTCTCAGGACCCAGAGAGGGTGCCGGGGCTGAAGCCCGACTAGCCCCACTCTTTGGTCTGTCGGGAGGATCGGCAGATGTTCTCTTTACTGAAGAGGGGGAGAGGCGCCTCTCGATCGATGGAGAGAGAGACTGAGTGAGGAAGTTTGTGGGAGATGGTCGGTGGTAGTCATCATCACTGTAGGCCTCTTCATCGCCAGTGGGCAGTAGTTGTGTGGTGGTCGAGTTGAGTGGTATCTTAATCTGCGATCTCAGAAACAGGTCGTTGTCATCCCAGAGGTTGTTCAGTCGTTTGATGTCATCCAGCTGGAATGTTGTAAGAGAGAGTTCATTTCTACGGTTTTTGTTAAATGATGAGGGACTCATTTGGTAGTTTTGAGTAATTTTTTTCCATAACTATTAAAATAGGTAAATCTTTTTAAAATAACAGCACTACAAATTATATAAAGTATTATTGAGCATATAACTATACTTTTTTTACTTTGTTTGTTTAATTTTATTTCTATGGTGCTTCTAATTATGTAAAAATATCCATTCTAAACCAATCCCAGCTATAATAACCAATCTTGAACAGATTCAGTTGGCACAAACAAATCAAATTAGATTATAATTGAAATAACTAGAAATTAAAAAAAATTGAGTAAAACAGTTTATAGACACTTATTCATTATTATTGATAAATTTGGTAAGTTTTTGTAAGACATTATACCAACAATATGAATGATCAAAATAGAATTTTATAGACAACATCTTAAAATGTTTCTTTTTATCATATTTTGAATAATGTCATTAATAACATCTCATTAAATAACATCACTAAATTATCCAGTATATACTTATTAAATTTATGGAATTATAAGTACATTAAGGATTAGTTTAACAACAATTAGCTGTGAACAATAATAATTTTTTTACATATATTGTTGATACTTACTTATAACTTAATCTGAACTTTATAATTATTACAAATTTCAAACAATAAAATTAAAAAATAATTAAAGCCATAATGTTTTATTAACAGAATAAAATTAAATACATGGCATTTATTCATCAGTAACATAATATAATTAATAAATTATATTCAAAATCACAGGCTTAAAATTTTAATTTTGAACTTCACTCACCTAACACTACTTACCATCCTTTGTTAACCATAAATTTAAACTCTATTAACAATAAGATATTATAATCTTGCAAATAAACATTTAAAAAGGGATTTAAACAAAAATATGAAACTAAAGCAAAAAAGTAATTCTACTTTATACCAAAAAGAAGCTAATATTATATTCCTTTTAATAAAATAAATTGTTATACAAAATGTATTATTTATGTAATGTATTTATTTTTACATGACATATTTTCAAATAAATTTTAAATTATAAAAAAATGAAATCTATGTTTTTAAAAATTGAAATCACTAAATAAATTCTTCTAAATATTATTAAAAAATTTTAAACATAATAATAAACTTATACTAAAGAATTATTAATATATTTATTATACTAAAGAATTATTAATATATTTATTATAATAAAATAAATTAATAAAATAGATTAAATGTTTAATGTTAATTTGGTCTCAATGTGGCTGTATCTTCTCTGAAATGGTCTCACTGTGGCTGTATCTTCTCTGAAATGGTCTCACTGTAACTGTATATTCTTTGAAATGGTCTTACTGTGGCTGTATCTTCTCTTCAGATATGGTATATATATTAACTCTTTTAACTCAGGTATGTAAATTTATGCTTTTTAATGTAGAAAAATTTCATTATTTCTATTTGCAAGTTGACAGTCTAAGATTTTGCAATCAAAAATACAACTTAAAATTTTACTGGCTCCTACACATGACAAAATTTTATACATTATGTAATATATGCATATATATTATATTAGACCATAAATAACCATGTAAGTCCTCTGTAATGATATGTAATGATAGGTTGGTAAAAGGCAAAACATAACATAAATAGTACATAATAGCTTAATATGGCTTAAAAAAGGTAATGAAGCATTTGGAAATATTTATCAGATGAAAAATATGATAATTATATATATATAATATATAGATAGTAAAAGAAAATAATAATTTCCTGATTTGTTTTACAAAAAATAGATAAAACATTTGTTATAATGTATAATAACTTTATGGATATTATTAAGGTAAAATATTAAAATTAAATAACAAGGATCAAAATTGTTTCAGATAATGAATAATGTATAGATTTTATTGTATATATATACTTATATATAAAATACACAGCATATATACATATTCATAAATATGTTATAAAACTATGAAAGCAAAAATAATAATTAGTGTTGAAAGTTTAAAATAAAATTCTAAGTATAAGCCAATATCTAGACTTTGTATAAAGGATAAAAATAGTGGGGTAGTCACTTCTGTCCTTAATGATAACATTACCTATAATGATACCTGTTGTATAATATTTATTATTATATATCCACATATAATTTAGTTTTACTTATTTTTAATATATAAGTTTCTAAATTATTAAATATCTTATTATATTTTAATAAATATGTTTTTACTATTTAAACTATACTAAACCAATATATAGGATATATTATTATAATTATATTTTTTCAAAAATATTATATATAGGAAAAATATTAATTTATGTATTATTATATTAATGTTTAATGAACTTTTTAACTGCATTTAATTTATAATATTTATATGACATGTCACATGTTTATATATTAACTCTTCATTGGCGGAAATTTAAAAAATGATATAAGTGGTGGAAATGGGTACAGGTGAACCCATAGCATAATAGTCTTAAAAAAGCTGTATTTTGATTTTATTTCATGTACTATAGTTTGGAATAAAAATATTTTATATAAAAAATATTTTATTATCAGGAGAAATAAGTAGTTTACAAAATGCATATGTACCTACATACATACCTACAAAATACTCAAATATTATTTAAATACTCACAAAAATTTTAATTTTAAATACTCATAAAAAATTAACAGTTAGTAATGAAGAAATTGCGCGATGAACAAGAAATTTACATATCACATACTGGGTCAAAAATGTGGTTGATTGTTGCATGCTGAGTGCACATAAATGTGTTGCATTGGTAACAGTGATTTCTTGATTTTCGATCATTATTGCTACAAAGGTGACAGCGACCAGTTGTCTTCTGTGTTTCTGCTTGTTTCTGTCGCAAGATGAATCCCAGCCTGCTAAAAGAATCTCGAAGTTTCCTGGAAAACCTCTTACATTTCTGTACTCTTCGAATCTGTGGCTAATTTGTGTCATCATAAGATCAATTGCCAACTTCTCAAGTAACACAGTGTCGAGATCGCCTCTTTTCAAAGTTTGTCTTCAGTTCATCTTTAGAAAGAGATTCCATTATGAGTTTGTAGGCATGCATATGTTGTAGTGTCAACCAAATAGTGAAACACATGAAGAGTCTATCTATTTGTAGTTTGTTGATAAGAGGTGTACATTATAGTTTGGTCAAAAGTGTCACTACCACCCATACAAAAAACTGCATACATATTTTGTAATGTAAACAGCGGAAATGGGTACAGGTGTACCTATGCCACATTTTAATTGTAATACTGTAAATGTCATAATATTTCGAAATTGGTATTTGAAAATATACAGAAAAATATGTAAACACCTAATACATTATTTAAAATAGAGTATTTTTAATTGT
>JAUZND010004511.1:0-11669 GCA_034780555.1 Coelogynopora nodosa
TACGTACTCCTGGCTTTAACAAACTGAATTGCGCTGTAGCATTGAGATAATTATCTATTGATTAGTTTAAGCCAATGACGACTAATTAATTAAGAAAAAATATACATATCCCGGCAAAAGCGTGAATCGCAATCTACCCTTGATAGGCTATTTAAGTTTAAATCAAAACCGTCTTAATTGAGTAACAGTACTAGTCAGAGGGGCATAAACATAAATATTAACATAAAGCACATAATATTAACATTTATAAGAATTTTTTGTTGTTAGAAAGCCAACAGTTTTCATCAGTAGAGATATAAAATAACATAGTCTGGTATATGAGAAACTACAAGGAAACTTAAGAATATGAAACTTGAAAATATGATAAACTTGACCAGAAAACTAGCCTAGGAACCTAGAAAACTATCCCAAATCTTTATCTTTAATCTTTTGGACGATATCGATACCCTTTAGAAATGCAAATATATATTTGGTTGTATTCATGTGTTGGACTATATATATTTTTATTTTTTCCATAAATGCTTTTTCCCAAAAAGTATTTATAATAGTTCTTGAATAAATGTTAAATACTAGGAAATACAGCCAATTGGCAGTAACATTTGTATAAACCCAAATGAATACCACCTACAACAGTTTAAAAATAATTATTGTAAATAATTAATTAAAAAAGAATTTGACACCATCTGAAAGCTAAGCAGATAGATGTTTGAATTTTCCATAGGCAGAAATCGCTTTTGACCGAATATACGAAACCCAATTAAACCACTTCACCCATGGGTACATCTTTTTATGCGTTACCTGATCTTGAACTTGCGAAACTGCCGTGACCACACTAAACAGGGCCTTTTGATTTTCACCAACCAAGACCCGCATGTGCTCGATCTCTTCTCTGATTCGCGAATTTCCCGAGGCACAATTTAATTGGTCAGATTGTGTCTATAAATAAATAAATAAATAAATAAGGAATAAATCGATTAAAATTGACGTTTGTTCTGAACATATAGGCTAATACTAAACGAAACATAACATACATTTATATTCTTTAGATATAATTAATTATAATTTCAAACGCTTTTAAAAACAACCAATAATATTGGGAAGTTAAGAAATGAGTTGTGAAATTATTATTATTTAAGGTTATATTTTACAGGTAAAACATTTTTCTGTCTTAATTAAATGAATATGTCCAATAACTATTTTAAAAGGCGGGTAACATTTGCAGCTATATTGCAAAAAATCATTACGAATAAATAGGTCACTATTTGTTGATTTTAAATAATCTGTGGATTGTCTGTTATCTAGAATATCTTTTGAAAATGCTTATATTGTCAAGATTGTAAAATATATGAGTTATTATATTTTATTATATATTGAGGGAATATTATAGATAATATTAATAAAAATATGACAGTTTATATTGTAAAATATAATAGTAATACTTAGTAATAATTATAGTATTCGCTGATTCAGGTAAAAGAAGAAGATGTCATGTCGAAATTAAAAAAACATATTTATTTATATAAAAAGAAAATTAATTCTAAATATAAAGAAAACTTAGATATTTTTTAATTTGAAAGATCTTTATTCTTTTATAAAAGTGCACTTTGAACCTGAGTTCAAACTGTTATACTGGATGCTTGTATAAATTGTATGTGTGTATAATTTAAGGTACTTTACTGTTTTTAGTATGTAAAATAATCTATACATGTTCATAGCTTTCCATTTATAACACAAACATAATTTTCAAAATGAATAAATATCGGAATTAATAAATAATAAAACCACATAAAGAAGTATTATTTATATTTATAAAGACACCCGAGCTTTTGAACCTAACTACAGTGTCATAATTATGGGTAAGTGAACATTTAGTGTAAAATTGCTGAGTAAAATTCCAGAAAACAAACCATTAAAAATATCGAAAATAAAAGTTTACATTAATGCTATAACAAATATATAGAATATACAGAAAGTAAGCGGCATATTTATTTTCAACAATAATAGCAGATTTAATAATCTTACGTAATATAAAATCTCTCTAATGGTGTATAATGGAAGCATTAGAAAAATCAGGGGTTTATGCGCATGAAGGCCATTAGAAATACCATTATCAAATTTGTTTTACAATCTATTCTTATGATTTTATTTCAAACGAATTTTTAATAACATTTTTGAATATACTTTTATTGTTAAAAATCATAATTAAAAAAAAATATCACTCTAATCTCAACTCGTGTTTCTATTCTGTAGTTCTTGCTACTAATAAAAAAATGATATACATAACTTTTCTTGATCTCTCATGTTCTCTCTCTTGTATGCTCCTTAGATTATGTATATTATTCTTTTTGTTAATAGTATTTATGTAATCTATTCCTTTCACGTCATTGAATGGGTTGCCTTCTAATATTTTATATTGTACCCATAAATTTGAATTTTAGTTTGTAGGTTTTAAAACTCGGGTTTATTTATAAATAAAACCTTCATTATTTAAAAGTAGACAGTACTTTGTAAATTGCTTAAAATATGGGAATAATTTCGGAATAAATTTCTACCAGTTACAATTCAAGTAGTGAACAGAAGTGACTGAACACACACCTGAAGGTTCTGCAGGCGCATGTCCAAGATCTTCTGTGAGCGCTGAATAGCGTCCAGTTGGGGTATCGTGACCAGCTGCACCGGGGCTGCCTGGTGGTGGCCGGAGAAGCTGGACCGACGTCGACCCCCGCGCCGCGCCGTGGACCGACGGGAGAGGGGGCCTCCCCCTGAAGCCTCCCCGCTAGGAGCCATCAGACTGCTGCTCTGGGGCGGGATTGCGTCTTCGTCTGTGAAAGTGGAGTAGATTACCATTCTACCATTTACCATTTACCATAGTTGCCACGGAACAACTTTGCCGTTTATTTATTTTTCAATATTTTATAACACTAATATATATTTCCTCACTAAATATAGTACACATATGATATTTTGAAATATAAAATTTTCTATTAGTTATATATCAATATGAGATGAAATGTTATATATAAATTTCTATTTAAAACATGCTACAGTGATATGTTACGTGTAATAAATATACCAGGTTATTATATAAGTCTATAAAAGGATGAATGTGATTTCCATCAGAAAGATTTGGGTTTTATTCGAAAATAGAATAATAAAATAATTTCACATCAAATGTTTGGTAACATAAATTAAATCAATTGAGTAAAATCATACCGTTTTTTAAACAATTCATATCATTTTTAAATTCATTTAATTATCTGCAAATATACGAGTATATACTATATAATGTATATATTTTTAATATTTCTTATATATCTATAATATGTTTCACTTCAACAAAACCTGGCAACTACAAAAGCTGTACATGAAGCTTGGTAACTGGAAAACAAAAAAACTGTACCAGTCCACCTGTTGGTTGATCAACTGGACAACGGTTTGGTGCCATTCATGCTCTCAGCGGTTGCGACAATACCAGCAAGGTGGATCCAAAGTTGTCTGGCCTGAAATCATCCATGGATCTCTTCCTACTGGAAGGGTTTGTGTAGAAGAACTGTCCCCACAGATAACAAGCAATGCTGAAAAGTTCCTTGTGTCTAGATTAAAGAAGACCGACTGTTCGATAGGAGCAGTACCACGCACAACTCCAAGAATGAACTAGACTTCAACCAGCTTGTGTGCTGTTCAACAACGCTATGTGAAAACATAAAGCAAACCTATTTGCAGTGTAATATGTGGTTGCAAGCCCCAACTCCTGCAGTCACCAAACCAGATCCACTCCATATGGGTATAAAGCAACGGATGGTGACATAACACCAGTGATATTCCCAGTATCGTGTAGGCCCGATGACTTGCCCCCTCCATGCAAATGCTCAACATCATGTAGAGTACCGAAGCGTGCACTTGCAGAGAAAAGAACATAAAATGTGTGACATTTTGTGTCTGTATTAAAGGCAAAAAGTGTACAAATCCAAATAATTAAACAAATTGGCCATTATCTTAAAAACCCTTAACTTTTGAATATGAAAATGTATTACTGACCCCCCTAATGTGGCCATTGGGCATATTTTGAGTGGTCGGGCAACCTCCTAGGTCAAACGGTTTTGTAGATACAGTCCTGGCGGATGGTAGTATTTCGTTTAAAAAGGTCGTGGACCAAAAAAGGGGGTTGGCCATTTCAGTTATACTTCATGTATATAGTAACTTAGTCTCACATAGAAAATACTATCCTTATAGTTTCTGTCAGAAGTTCGTTATACCTGAATTAGAAGGTCAGTCTCAATTGATAGTCTAACATTTGTGCAGATCAGTTGCAAATCAAAATGTGATATTATATAATTTATTCACAACCATGGTATTTGATTGTTAATTCAATATATCGAATGTGGGACAATTCAACATTTTGATAGACTACGTTTAAAATAAGACACAATTAATATGTACAATTTAAAAAAAGTATTACTTGTTATATTACTTTCTATCTAAGAGTAGTGTGATATTTTTTAACGAAGTAATTTTTTGTTTGTTAATTATATAATATAAAATTTATTTATTTTTCAAAAACAAATATTTGAAATTGAACATGGTCTCAATTAGATTATAATAAAAACTAGTGTATAAAGCACGAATGAAATAGTAGTCTATAAGGATTTCTAGTTCAATATATATGGTATTTTTATATTTATACTATGAATTCAGATTTTAATTTTAAATAACTAGAAAATGAGAAAACTTTGGTAAAAAACTCACTTTCTTCATCTATGGGTTGAAAGTAGTCGGCACCACCCATGTCATCGGTTCGTGTGCAGGTCTCTTTCGGTTTTTCTGAAACAAGAATGTAATATCAAAGTTTATAAAACATAAATTCTAACTATACATCTTCATTTACTTATTTCGGGTATTCGTTTTTAACTTCTAAACATACATAACGTAGCCTTTCAAAGATAAATATAACATGTTTTTAAATCTAAAGACGTTTTAATAAGCAAAATAAGTGTTCATAAGTAGAAGTATTGTTTCATCTGTAAAACAAGTGTTCATAAATAGAAGTATTGTTACATATGGGTAAACTTCCTTACATTATTTAAACATAAATTCCGAAGATATCCCATATTCAATTAAGTTAGTTAACATTTAATAATGTCACAATACAAAAATACAGGAAATCCTTTTTCCCCTAAAATAAAGCACGTTCAACAATAAAAAATAATATGGGACCATAAAAATTTACCAGATTGTAATCGAGTGGGCTTACTTGCATACCGGCTATACCACTAACAACAACTATAAAGCTTGAGAAATTCGGTCAGATTTTAATCAAGTCACCTTCTTGATCGTTCTCCCTCTCAAGTTTGAACAGGTACCGTCGAACTAGCCGTTGCATGATATCGGCATAGGATGTCTCAAGCGCCTCAATATCGTTCTTCCGACAAACATTATCTCTTCTCCGCTGTAGAAGAAGAAAAAAATAAACTGTGTGGTTAAGATTGCTTAATAAAAAAGGTATTTTAAAGAAAGAATTATACTGCCAGTATAGACTATACTAATACAGGGAAAATGATATAATTATTAAAACTGAATTGAGTAACCTGTGCTGAAAAATAATGTGGTGAGGTTAGCTTGGACAAGAATGTAATAGTATAGAAATGTATTTATATCAATTTGCACAATTAAATCAATACATTAAGGCCAATATAAAATATTAAAACAATTAAGTAAACAAATGTGCTATTGACAAAAGTAAAAAATAGATAATTATCGTCTATATATTCTGATCGATTTAATCAGTGAAATATAAATTCATTTATAAATATTAACAATTTAAAAAGTTATTACGTATTTATAAAAAAATATGCATTGAATAAAATGTATGCTAGTGTTTGTACCCTTGTATGTTAGTGTTTGTACCCTTGTATGTTAGTGTTTGTGCCCTTGTATGTTAGTGTTTGTACCCTTGTATGTTAGTGTTTGTAGCCTTGTATGTTAGTGTTTGTACCCTTGTATGTTAGTGTTTGTGCCCTTGTATGTTAGTGTTTGTACCCTTGTATGCTAGTGTTTGTACCTTGTATGTTAGTGTTTGTACCTTGTATGTTAGTGTATATATTTATCATTACAAAGTGTGATTAATCATTAAGGATTATAATGGCTTTTTTGGAATGCAAAGCTTATTCGTTTTTGTGTCGTTTGTTGAATTTTGAAATGATCAGCTTCCTTTCTAACATGAACTATCAGTTAAAACACGTTATGATAGAATATGTCCAGATTCAAATACACAAAGAATATGTAGATAAATATAATACTATATAGATAAACTAATTAGAATAAAAAGTAGTCATAAAATATAATACTTTTTTTCCGTTAAACCATTTCCTTCTGAATCTTTTTCTCTTTTACAATTTTTTCTTCTTTCAAATTCTGTCCTTTCTCATGATGGTATTTGGGTTTGTATTCAGCTATTGTTGTCATAGGTATACCAGACCGTTACACGGACCGTCCTTGTAACCGTCATTTTTTTCATTATTCAATGTTAAACCTAGTTGTAAAGTGCAATTTAAAAAAAATAGTTATAACTTTTAATTCACGAAAGTCTTATTATATGCATTCGAATTACATTTTATTATTTATATTCTTCATAGAATACTTTTCAAATAATTTTTTTCAATCGATGAGTTTGAATTTTTTTAAATATGGTTCCTAAAAGTAAATTTTGAAATTCAAAAACCGTTACTCATTTTTCAGATTTTTAAATGCCACACAATAATTTTATAATAACTTTATATAATAATTTTATACATACATACAATAAGGTTAGTTTAACTATTACATTGTAGAAATTCTAATATGTTCATCGACAAAGGTTTAACGCATATTTTGTGGTGAATGTGTAGCCTATGAATGATATGCGAAATATATAAATATTACATGTTTAAATAAAAAAGTTATAAATAATTACGCAGTTATTTTGTCAGAAAATTCATATATATTTCAATTTTAATAGCGTTAATTTATCAGGATCTGTTCTTTGCTTTGACAGTCTCTATACATATATTTGAAAGAAAAATTCATGTAAAATATAAGTTATGAGATAGTTATATATATAATGAACACCTAGCGATGAACACCTATGAACACCTTATAGAAATAGATCATTATTTAGTGTCTTTTGGATATATTATTAACTGAGTATTTCACTAATCTTAGTAGGTTTGTCTTGTATTACTTAGTTCGGTTTTCAAATGGTTTTTGGCGCTTAGAATGGCCTTTCATGTCATATATAGCATATGTTAATAATATGAAAATTGTTGGGCACGGTTGTACTAGCAAAGTGGGGTTTGGATTATTCTAAATATAAATAATATGTTCAGCAATTATTTTCTTATAATTTCATTGTATCTGTCGTTTCATTAGAAAAAGTTCTACCTAATTTTATAGATAAAGATGATTATATATATATATATAAAATATATATATTAGGCCTACAATTCATTTATTTTTAATGATATATGTAATTTTTTTATAACTATACATTTTGGGTTACATATCTACATATAAATATTTACTTATTTTTTCTAAATAAAGGAAATTATATTATTGAGTAAAATTAGGGTTTGTAATAATCTTATTAAATGTTATTAAAGAGGTTTATGTAATGTATAATATAAATATAACGTTTGACTAGATTCATGATATATTTTGTAACCAGCGAGTTATTGCTATTGGTGGATTACACTAATACAATTATTATCTAGTAAAACAAGAGATTGCTATATAAGGCAACAATATTAGTATCAAATTAAAATATTCTAATGTTATCATTTTCAATATATTATTATTATTGCATACCTTTTACATAATCATATTCTTATTGAGAGTAAAATGTACTTTAGTTTATGTTTTGTTAATAATATAGAAATTATTTTAGATATTCGTGTATATGAATCAGGTACAATATATTACTATATTCAATTATATTCTTAATTTTAGTATAACTCACTCAATATTGATAAAATATCAAATATATAGTTTCATACCCAAATACACTACAATTTTGTAAAAAAAACTCAAAATTTTGCGCACATCTAAACAATAATATTTTAAAAATCTATTCAGATGTCCCAACTGCTTGGCAGATATTTAATACAATATTTAAAAATATTTAACATTTTTATAGCTTTATAAATAGTTGGTAAGAATTTGATAAATTTGATAAGTATTTGATCATTTTTATAAGTATTTTATAAATGTAATAAGTTTTTGGCTAAATTTTGTGTTAAATAATTTTATAAATATTTATACAATATAAAAAATATGTTCAATCCGTGACTGAAAACATCTATATAAACAGTGTTATATATAAATATGAATGAATTGAATAATTTATACATGTTTTACCAATTATTTTTGACTGAAAATTTCTTTTCTTTTCTATAGTTATATTTATGACTACCTATATATGCCAAAATCCATTGGCCAAATTTAAGAAACTGGCGCAAACCTTAATGAAATCCGTACTTCTGGGTAAGGCCCGGCTCGACTGCAGATTGTCCGACATCAACGCACGAATGAATTTTAAGGCACTCACTATACTGTGCGGGGTGGGGATAATGTTGAAGGGACAGGGCAGGGTGCTCCCGTTGTCGAAGTACACCAGCCAGAGTTTGGTACGGGCAAACTTCCACTCGACATCGCAGTCGTCCTGGATTGATTGATTGATTGATTAGAGTAGATTGATTTTATGTGGGGGAAATTGTTTAATTTATTGATGAGCGAGAGGGAGAGGGTCATGTAGGGAGAGGGTCATGTTTTTATTATTTATATGTTATATCTAAAAGTATGTGGGTTTTAAAAAAATAAATGGTCAGTTAAACATTAATTTGAATGTTTAAATACGTTAAGACCTACTTATTAATATTTATAATAATAACCATGATTCCAAACAAAAAAATATTAAAAACATTCGTGCAGTTTTTTAAATAAAGAAAAATATATAAAATTTGATTAAATACTAGATAAAAATTTATATTGTAAACATAAATTAATGTAGTTAGGTATCATTTGAACAGATATAAAAATAGATTGAACATTTTTAGGTTTATTTAAATATTAGAATAGCTATACTAGTTATGTCTGTCTATATTGTCAAAAATGTTTTTATTATATGTATAACTAAATTGTATATTTTATTCCAAATAGAATATAATACCTTGTACTGCAAAGGGACATAAACTGTAGGCAAACCGAAATCATTTTTTAAATGTTATGTATTTTAAAAATCTAGTGTTTCGTAAAATTAGTTAAATAAAAAATTTCAATTCGTGAGATTTTCCTAAACACAAAAACACACACATTCAGTACAGCAAATTAATGCGATAAACTATATATTATATATTAAAATAAATGTTACCTACTCAAAAGTTGAAATTTGAAAAATAGGCCAAACTTTATTTTAATTCATTTTATAACAACCTGTAGAGCTACATTAAAAAATGACACAACATGTTATTATAGTTAACTCCGTCTAACCTGTATGTCTTCGAATGTATGACTCATCATTGCGATGAGCATGTTGACCAGTACAATGATGATAATGACATGATACACAGCGAACAGAAACATACCAACTCCCTCCACCACGGCAGTACTGCTTTTGTCATCGATCATTCCATCAGAATAACGAGGCTCAGGTCTTCCTAAAAATACGAAAAAGTATTTTGATATATCATCTAATATGGTAACGACAATTTTTGTTGTTGTTAATTTCCGTTCTACTCTGTATCCCTGAATATGATTTTTGTGTTTGATTCTTTTTGTAGTCAAATTTTAAATGTCAATTAAAATTTCAGCCTGATTATTTTCTAATATAGTTTTATGTAAAAAATAACAATTTATTAAAAAAATGGTCGGCATTCTTTGATCCAAAGGTTATTTTTTAATTCAGTCGATGCCTACTAAAATATAAACATATTCACTTTAAATTGTTCTTTCATGCATACATTTTTTTGAAAAAAATACATTTGAACCGAAAACACCAACAATTAAATTTTAAAAAGTAAATTGGTGTAGTATTTTAAATGAAATTATAAAATAATTTAAAAACAAGTCAACTGAGCAATGTAATATTGTAAGGTTATTAATTGTAATATTGTAAGTTCTGGTTATTATTTTAAACGTTATTAACTGTATGTATTTAGTATTGTTGAAGATGATCTTAAAAAATTATTTTAAAATTATTTTAAAAAATTACCGAATTGTTAACTGTTGTGTTATTTTTTTGTGTTATTTTTAATGTTATTTTAACATTTATTATTCTATTGTGATCTCATCATGTTTCAACATTTTTAAATACTCGTAATGTTTAAAAAGTCATTTTAATAAAAAGGAAATATAAAATTTGAAGTATTATGCTAGACTGCGTACTATTTTAAAATTGCATTTATTATTACAGTATATCACGTTTAAATGTATGTTTTTTAATTTAATTATAAATTTATTTAAATGTATGTATTTTAATTTATTTATAAATTTATTTAAATGCTTGTTTTTAAATTTAATTATAAATTTATTTAAATGTATGTATTTTAATTTATTTATAAATTTATTTAAATGTATTATTTTATGTAAATAAATTGTATTATATATTAATAAGTATATTAAATTATAAAATGTATTAAATAATTTATTATTTTTCAACAATTTTGCGTCGATAATAAACGAATAATTTAAATAATGTTATACCTGTTATCCCCACTCAGACTCAGACTATAATTATACATATTTTATTAATCTTATCTATCTATTTCCTTTCAGTTGGAAAATTGTTGAAAAAAATCCATTAACTGTCAATTTTTTATTCCTCAAGAAAAACGACCCCCTAATCGGAAAAATCCTGCTTACCTCGGACGGTAATTAAAATAAATATAATATTTATTTTAAAATTCTACACTGTTTTCAATAATATTTAGTAATTTCAAATATATCCATAGATTCTATGTACATTCGATATTTGTTATTGCATTTGTATTGGTTTGAAGTATGAGTTTATGGGTTTTAAACAAATCATAATTTACAATGAAAATTTGAAAAAATCTTTTTTTGACAGTTGTTGAAATTTACCAGGTAAAAGGGGGTTTAACAAAATAATCTAAAATATTTTTGACCTTACCTAATAATAATACATATATCTAGGTCAGAGTTATTCATCACCAATTCCGCTATACCTTTATATCTTCGAAGTCATTTCGTTAGAATAATCTTCTTTGTATAAATAACCGACCATGTATGTATGTGCACAAATCACTCACATGTAATCATTACATCAATCAATGTGACTGAAAATATATTGCAATGCATGACTGATGTTATCAATCATCCCCGATGCAAGATAGCAACTAACCTGGATGTTTGACAGGAATGCTGCTGACGCTGATCTGGCCGAACATTGCCCAGAAGAGACTGTAGAGAGTGTGCTTGAGACTAGAAGGAAGGAACATGAGATACTGTAGAGAGTGTGCTTGAGACTAGAAGAAAATAAACATGAGATACTGTAGAGAGTGTGCTTGAGACTAGAAGGAAAGAAACATGAGATACTGTAGAGATTGTGCTTGAGACTAGAAGGAAGGAACATGAGATACTGTAGAGAGTGTGCTTGAGACTAGAAGAAAATAAACATGAGA
>JAUZND010004512.1:0-11669 GCA_034780555.1 Coelogynopora nodosa
AGACACATAGAGAGGTAGAGGGGGACAGAGAGAATGAGACACAGAGAGAGGGAGAGGGGGACATAGAGAATGAGACACACAGAGAGAGGTAGAGGGGGACAGAGAGAATGAGACACACAGAGAGAGGTAGAGGGGGACAGAGAGAATGAGAGACACAGAGACACACTTAGAGAGAGACACACACAGAGAGAATGAGAGAGACACAAACAGAGAGAATGAGAGACAGAGAGAGTAAGTAGTTAAATGATGCATGGTAGGGTTGATTGACGACAGTAATCTTACTTGTTTTCATTCCGGTACCTGCCGAACTTCGAGACGGCAGTGTGATGATACGAATCGGCTGTAAGGAGACAATGATTGATGTGTAGTCTATGTAGAGCAGTGCAAAGAATAGATACACAACACAGGCATTACGGGTAAGAATAGATAAGAATGGAGCAAAAAGCATAAATAAATACAGCTTTTGACAACTGAACTTACTTACAACGTAATCTACTTAGAACACGAATCAAATATAAACAATGCTAAAGGAGACATAAATTCGATGACATTAAATCAATTGTCACTTTTAAAAATTAATTTTTTACTTTCTAATATTAGCATTAATATTGTGTAAGTGGGACCATTCTTTATGTAATGTTGCAGTATAATTTAATCTTATAAAACACAACAAATCAAAAGGATAACAAAAGTAATTGACCATCAACAAACTTGTCTTCCATTTTAGGAACAAAAAAGACTGAGAACCTTTGATTTTATGGCATTAATGTTAATTAATTAATTAACTCGAACTAGCCAGATAAAAATATTATAAAATTAATAATCAAATTATTTAATAATCGATATTTACTAATAAAATAATCATTTATCTAATCTGGTTAATTGTAACATCATTATTGAATTATTCATTAAGTAATTTCAAATATAATTTTGGTATTCATATATTTTTTAGTTATACACATAATAAATAATGCTGCTACTATATATTAATTTATATAAAATGATTACAAACATAATCCTAATTGTATACATACAAACACCAGGTAAAATAGATAGTAACACATCATACAAACCACATAGTTTTCATGAACTTAATCACAGATGCAACTATCCCTCCAATATCGACAAGTATGACGATAGTCAGTAACATTGGACTAGCCTTACTTTATTGATCTGCCTAACACCAGTAGCAGCCCCACCCGCCATGGGAAGTCGTATCAACTTGACCGTGCCCTGATGCTGCGTCTGCCTCGCCGCTGCCAGTTGACTGAACAGAGAGGCGGGCTGCTCTATTCCTCGCTGGTCCGAACCACCAATCGTCACCTCGTCTGCCACCATGCTTCCCAGACCATCCTCGTCATCCAGGTAGTCGTCCAGTTCTTCCTTCACTGTCTCCATTGTGTCCATCACTCTCTTCGGGGGCTCAGTTCACTGTACAAAGAGCAGAGTGAAATTGGCATCATCATTGTGATTCTCTACTTGCATCAAATCAGGGGGAAACTCTCGATCAATAGGTAGAATGTGTTCCATATATTAATAACACAAAACAATGAAGAATATTCACATAAGACATAAATAAGTCCAGACAAAAGTACCAGTCAAGTATTGTACAAATATCTATGTTAAAAAGTAGCACACCTTCTCCTCTTCTATTGTGGACCTGTATACTTATATATATTTCAACAAAATTGATTGACTTATTCAAAAAATAATAATTTTGATCTGATCAAACAAATGGTCTTAAATTTAGTAAATTAACTACTTTACTCTTGTGATATCATATAAGCAGGGTTAATAAGCATTTTGCATAACTGAATTCCAGACTTTTCCAGACCTTTTAAAAACCATTTCCAGACTTTTGTGTACATTGTATTCTGTTATATGTATTATATTTATAGCAACACTTGACAAGTATGTACACATATGGATTATACAGTTAAAAGGTTATGTCACAACAGTTTAGTAGGAAAAGGGTCACATGTCATAAGAAATATTCACTTCAAAGTTAAATTTTTTGATGACTTCATGGTTTCCAAACCAGAGAGAGTCAAAATCCGGACGCCTAATTGTTGTGAGAAAAGTGAGCAACCTATAACTGCACTGCAAAGCTGTGAAAATGTTTAGGGTCTTTACTTTTCATTTTTTAGGGCTTCACTTTTTACCAGATTATTATTTACCATAGATGTAAATATTTTAAAGTCAATAACTGTCAAAATAAATTAAACCTGCAAATAAAATTTAGAAAAAAATTATGTAGATTAAGTAAAAAATATATTATATACCCACATTTTTTCAAAAAATCCTCCTTTTCTAGACCTTCCATACAACAACTTTAGTTTTTCCATAGCTTTCCAGTGTCTAAAACACCTTTTAAAAATGCCAGACTTCGCAAGAACCCTGTTCACTTAATAAAAAATTATGTTGTTTATAACATTTAAAATGACATATTGATTCATGTTGGGATTGGATTATGTATAAATTAATTCTATTTTTCAAAGGGTAGTATTTGAAATAGATGAAAATGAAGAATTCAGCAGATACTTAAAAATGCATGAAGATCTATAAACTGTGCCCATTTGAAAATTACATATGGTTGGAGTGAACTCCTCTGTGATAATTAAATAATTTTCACTTGATTATTTGCAGACAGTTTCTTACATGTAAATGACATATAAGAATGAGAGAGCAGACAACCTCTCTCTCTCTCTCTGTCAATAAACGCAATAAGATCCATTATAAGTGTTATTAGTATTAGGAAGCCTGATATAAACTTTTGATATATAAGTATATAAAAAATGATGAAATAAATATTTAAACCTTTAAAATCAAACATAAATTTAAGTAGCATTAATAAAAAGTAATAAAATTATTGAAAATATCAATTTCTAGTTCAATGGATGCAGTTTAACATCATACTCAGGACATATTTTATAATAAATTAATATTTAATATTTAAATAATTATAAGGTGTCTGTTGTTACTAATATTTTGAATATATGCAGGATATTATAACTATTGCAAAAGATGTGAATAACTTGAAACAAAGTAGATATAGTCTATTAAATTATTGATTTTGGCAACCTCAACTGTTCATGCTTCCATCACCTACAGTCTCTTCTTCACCAGATAATGTATCAATGTTCATGTCTCTGCGCGCATGTTGCTACATCTGCATATTTACTTTATGGTAACACCAATGAGAACCATTTAACACATGATTACAAATTTTACAAAACTGATTATTGCTTCTCACAGTTATTAATTTTCAACTATCTTAACTTTGTTTTTAATTTTATCATAATATTGCTGAATATAGACCATGCTATTTTCAAAGTTATGAAACATATAGAAATGCAGGGATATTAATTGATTTATTAGTGTACTTTTACAACACAAATATGCTTAACAAAGACCAAACATGAATAACTAAAGAACAAATATATGGAACAACAAAATATATGAATATGTAAGTAAATATAAAATTAATTAAGTAACCAAACAATAAGTTATTAAAGGGTTGCTACACCATTTCCAAAACCACCATGAAGGTGTAGTCTATTGATTGCCAACTTATAAAAAAAATTGTGACAAAGATACTAAACAAATTGTTTATTTTATTGAAGGTGAAGTCCTCAAAAAATGTTTATTTCAGAAAACTGTAAATTGTCCATTATGCTTATTTTAATAATTAATTTCATTATCAAGTCAAAAGTAAATATTTTACAATAAATTTATTTTTTCTATTATTATTGTAAGTTGTAACTGCTTATAATAAATATCATTGGCAAGTAAGAAAACTCAGAGGGTATAAAATAGTTATTGATAATAACACCAATTTCTCTGATATGTTAAACTATTTAAGTAATAAACTGGGCTCAAAAATTAAATTGTTCAATCAATAACTGCATTTCTTTTGAAGAAAAAATAGTATGCCCCCCTTCCATAAAAGGTTAACTAGGCTAATATTTTTAAATTAAACTTTTAATTGATATGAGTACCAAAATCATTTTCATTTGAAGTTTTATATTAAAAAAAGTATATATATTTTATCTATGATATACATATATTCTTATAATTGAATGTAAAAAGTAATATATATATATATATAGAGAAATGATTGTTATACAAAATAATAATAACAAATGTTTAATATATAAATATTAATATTAAAAGGTACTCTAACCTTGTAGGTGTTACATGTTAATGTTTTAGAATATTATTATAACAATTTTTACTTGGTCTTAGTCTTTAGACCAAAAAAACTGCTTGACTATATATTTTAAAATTATATTTTGAGGTAATAAAACAAAACATGTATTATTTATTACATGTGATTGTACTTTTGATTTAAATAATTATTTTGCATGTATGAAGTAGTTTATTTATACCAGGGCAGAACTCAGTGCTGTCTGGATCTCCCAACCAATATTGTTTCAGTAGTATTTTTGAAAGGTTTTGGTGGAAAAAAAAGAGGCATTTCATACTATGAAATGTATGTTAGCATCTATCTATTAATGTATCATGTAAAGTAACAAACAGTAATGAACTTGTAAATCATAATTCATATAACTATAATAAAGACTATAATATTATTAATACTAATAGACAGTGACAGTGTAAACAATTTTTTTAACATCATTCTTTCATCATTAGAACCGCCCACCCATCCCTTTAGCGTCGTCTGATGCTAGTTTAAATGACTTTGGCTATTATCTCGACCCCTAGTTAATAAAGACATATATAGTTTCAAATGTTATATATATATGTTACATATATGTGTTATATGTCATGTTATATAACATTTAACAGTGTCAGTAAACTATAAAGAAGATTTCTAAAACAAATATTGATATATTTTTTTTTTAGTGAAACATGTAATATTAGTTTCTATAATAATACGAAACCAAAAAATAGTCCAACTTACAGATAAATTATAATAAATAGCAAAAAACTAAGTAAAAAATAAAAAAATCAGCCATCTCAAAATCAGCGGGCGAAGTGAAACAGAAACAAAGCTTTATTTTTTTAGAAACAAAGATAAATATAGTTTTATAAAATACACGTTATTATATTATAATAATAGTCATAGTCCAATTTTTTACAATCATCAATGTTTAATACTTATGTTAAATGTAAATTTTACATCGTTGTTCAACCATCAGAAATTAAATAAATTAAATTAATATTAAAATTTGACTTTTAATAGCACAAAATTAACGCTTGAATATTATTTATCACAAAGCTTTCTTTTGAATATATTTTTTTATATTATAATAATAGTCATAGTGCAATTTTATACAATTATCAATATTTATTTTGAATGGAAAAGTTCAACCATCGTAATTCAACCATCAAAAATTAAATAACTAAATTTGGATTAAAATTTGACTTTTATTTATAAGGACAATTCACAATTATAACATTACTCAAAAAATAGGCTTTCTAAGACCCCCCACAGGCTAAAACATATTGATGGAGGAGTCGATTACGCTATATTGTCATAATAAAATGGACAAATAATGTATCAGACAGAAAGTCTGCAATCATAAAGTTGTGTAGATAGAGACCTGCTAAAATTCTACGAAATATTTATGTGAGCTTATAGCTCAATTATGTAGATGTTGACAATATTTAGCATCATTTTTATTATACTAGCCTACGTGGCTGATAGTTATGAATGCATAGTTGCAGAAACTAATAGCGAAGCACACGATTTCATAAATCTATCCGAATCTCTAGTCTATATTATATACCTACGTGAAATTGATATAGCCTATCGTTAAGTCACCAATGCAATGTTAAAATATACGCTTTCCTCCGTTTTCTCATAAAAGCCAGGATTCAAAAGTTCGAGTGCAACATATTATTGTTAAAATCAAAGATACTAAATAGTTACAAAATAATACTATAAATACTAAATAGTGACTAAATAATACTATAAATACTAAATAATATTTAGAATCTTTGCTTATAACACATAAAAAGTTACAACTAATCAACATCTAAATATTATTATTTTTCTAACTTCAACAATATGCAGCTGCTCAGTTTTTAGAAAAATAAATAGAGTAAAGTAACGCAACGGCATACACCCACAGCACCACCTATATCCTGAGTATACAATGTAGGCCTATGACGTTATTTGTGAATGGCGCCCGGTCCTAGCACAAAAGTGGCTCAAATATATTTATCGCACAACAAGCAATTAAGATTTTATTATTTATAAATATATATAAATTTGTAACATTTTATGTGTGAAGAGCACCTTTGGGCTTTCAAGCCTTTTATGTTATAAATTGCTTTAGAAATAGTTTGTTCGTTTAGGCCAGTGATTCTCTAACCGTTTGGAAAAGGATGTTATATTCCAATAATTTTAATATTTTTACGAAGTTGATAAAATTTGACAAATTAATGACTTCTTTCAGAGACTATTGAGTTACACCTGATTTTGTGTAGCTAGATTATGCTTAAGTTCTAAAAATAAATAGTAATATACATATATAACTTAGCACAGCAACGATAATAAAAGCGTCGAGTTATAATGCAGCGCCGAGTTACGAAATACTTTTTTAACAGTAGGCCTACCTATTTTTGAATGAAACTTCGGTTTATTATGATTTCCTATGGATCCGCCTTTATTATGTGTATTTATATTTAGCCAAACTGTAACTTTATATTTCAAAACCATTGCAGAAAAGCACTGCGTAAATAAATAAGCTGCATTTTATTATCGCTTTTTGTTAACAATAACAGTTAAATAACTATTAAACCGGTGAAATGTCCATTACTTTTTATATTTACTTACAATAACTTAAAATGTGACTTTCTATACTTAATTTTATATACTTTAATGCTTTCTATACTGTCACTTGATGTCTGAACAAGACTTATAATAATTATGTCGCTTAATACCTATGTCACTTATTAAGTATTGTAGTAAGTATAGTCTTTGATAGAATCACGTAGAAATTATCATTTGCAGCTTAAATAGTCTGTTGAGGAATTTCCAATATATTTCCTTGAAGGTTTTAATTTATTTTAATTTTAGTTGTTGGTTTGTTATTCTTCGGATTATGTCAGTGTAAGAAATGGTGGATATTTTTAAATAGTAAACAAATCGTTAAAGCACTTATTAAATTATTAATGTTTTAGGCATCATTTTGAGCACTGTCCAAACATAATTATCTGATCAAAAAGTCTTCACAGCTGCCCATTACGACTCTAACTCCTATTCTTTTGGGTTATATGTTATTCATAATGGGCAATCTTGGATAATATACGGAATTGTAGGTAAAACTTTAAAAAAAAGTATATTCAGATCAATTAATCGCTTTTAAAAATGACATTGGATAATTCATTTTGAATCACATAAAGTAAAGTATGCTCATAGGCTTGCAAAAGATTATAGCTATTTGAGTCACCGCTTTCAATGCTACGTCTATTGAATACTGCTGGTTATGGAAAACCCCACCCTGATCAATGGATTGGTTAAATGTATTTAAATCATGATTGTCTACACAGATTTCGTACTAAATTGGTAGATTATTTAGATACGCTTGATTATGGTGTATCAATTTGACCACCATCTTCGAATAAATTAGGTTTCCAAAAGCGCTACACCTATATAGTGTTAAGATAAAAATAAACTATGCAAATGCATATGGCTTATCTAAAATTCATTTGGAATATCAAATATATATTACGTAATGATGCTATATTATAGTATCATGTTTCACAATAAGATATTAAAATTAAAGATTAGTTAATTCAATTAAATATGTATATTTAAGATACAGGCACTGGATGAAAATATATTTTAAGCCAGGAAATTTGCAATCCACAATAAATTTCGATAAATTATTTATAAAACCCAGAATTCTACAAATTGTTGAAGCATTGATTATATGAATACAACATTTAGAATGTACATTAACATTTAGTACATCCAAACAAACTAAAAACATTATAATCTCAATAATGAAATGCGTACTACCTACCCAATTTACAATAATATATTTGATTTTTGGAATCAGCTTATTATTCGCCCAAAGTGGAAATATACGAAGAGAAGGATGCTGTTTGACTGATAAAACTTAATATTTATTGATATAAATCTACAATTTTCAAATAATATACAAGAAGTAGTTGTTGGTAATCATAAATGTAAAAGTCACCTAGTGAGTGTGTACGCTACAATATATACTGGATGGTGAGGAAAGGTGAGGTACCACTATGAGTATATCGCAGATGAAAGGTACCTTTACATACTCAGGCTACAATCATGGGTTTAAATAAGAAGATAAAATAAATAAGAAACAAGTTATGTATGTTCAAATAGAAGGAATTCAATAAATTACACCGATATAAGGAACCTTTAAGGGCAACCTATGAGCTTAAAATGGAAGGAAGTACGAATATGCCGGCGAAATGAATCTTACAATTCTTACAAGATCTCACGAATTCTTGGATTTGTTACAAGATCTCACGAATTCTTGGATTTGTTACAAGATCTCACGAATTCTTGGATTTATTACAAGATCTCACGAATTATTGGATTTGTTACAAGATCTTACGAATTCTTGGATTTGTTACAAGATCTCACGAATTCTTGGATTTGTTACAAGATCTCACGAATTCTTGGATTTCACGATAAATTCCCGTTAAATATTTCACTTCTAATAACAGTTGGATAAAAGATCATTTCTCACCAACTTTAAAGTGAAAAATGTACAGCTAGACCTTCTATCTCTGAAACAATCCAAGACTTGTAAGAAATATGGAACGAATATGAATGACGTGTGTGTGGAGGAAGGTCAGATAATGAAGCCAGCACCCTCTAACCCTCTGGATGCGGCAGGTTGGACAGCTTGGAGGAAGAGGAGGGGCCCGTGTAGCGCAAAGAATTGGACCTGGCCGCCTCACTCTTGACCTTGAGCTCCTCGATGTGCCCGTTGATGAGGGCCTCGAGGTGGCGGGAGCGCGCCTCCTCTTCCTGGAGGAACTGTTCCGCAGAGATGGAGACGGGCATCTGTTGTTTGTTCCGGTGGAGTGATGGAGACCACCAACATATGCGGCAGAAAGGGTATCAAAAATGTATCCTTCATGATAGTATGATCGTAACTAAAAACAGGCTGGCCACACTATTTCTAGAATTAAATTTAAATTTATTCAAACATCCCCTATTCAATATATTCAAATTATGTATATGAAGATGTCAAAATTCAAGTATGCCATAAGAAAATTCCATTGAAGAATATTCAAGTTTATTTTAGCCTATTTTTCAAATTCAAATATTTTCTTGAATTTCATGTATGTGCGGCCTCCTGTAAATATGAAATTAAACAATCAAAAAATATATATTATAGTAAATTGAAATCATCTTGTTGAACGTTAATTGTAATCTTGTCTTGATTTTCAGATTTATGAACATGTCAAAGTATGTACATTTAATAAATAATATTTTGAAAATACGAAAAGTTTTAAATAAAATATAAAATAAGAAGATGATTTCATGGCTATTTAGACTGTTTTATGATCACATTCGATGGTTTTATGACTATTTAGACGGTTTTATGACTATTTAGACGGTTTTATGACTATTTAGACGGTTTTATGACTATTTAGACTGTTTTATGATCACATTCGATGGTTCTATGACTATTTATACTGTGTTATGACTATTTAGACTGCTTTATGATAATTTAGACTGTTTTATGACTATTTAGACTGCTTTATGACTACATTCGATGGTTTTATGAATATTTAGACTGTTTTATGACTATTTTATGACTATTTAGGCTGCTTTATGACTATTTAGACTGCTTTATGACTATTTAGACTGCTTTATGACTATTAAGACTGTTTTATGACTATTTAGACTTTTATGACCACATTCGATGGTTTTATGACTATTTAGATTTTTATGACCACATTCGATGGTTTTATGACTATTTAGACTGTTTTATGACTATTTAGACTGTTTTATGACTATTTAGACTGTTTTATGACTATTTAGACTGCTTTATGACTACATTCGATGGTTTTATGACTATTTAGACTGTTTTATATGACTAGTTTTGAAAGAAAAAAAGGATTTACAATTATACAAAGGATTTAATATGGCAGTTTCAACATGAAACTCTCACGAAACAGACAATGCTAAGAATGAGCGCATTCAATGGATCTCAACTCACGCCAGCAGGTCTACTCAGAGTGGTGCTGGTGGTGTCAGGAAGTAGTGTGAGGTCAGAATCAATCATCTGAGAGAGCTCCACCATGGTCTGCTGCATCGTCGTGCTGTGGTTGTTGACCTGCCATCCGCGCTGACCCTTGTTGATCGGGGGAGTGGGGGTCGAGAGGTCCCCCACCGACAGCGACTGCAGCAGGGGGGTCTGAGGATCACAGCTGGAGGCTTGCAGGGGTCGGAACACACGGGACGTTCTCACAGCAGAGTTGGGGGTCAGCGTCTGAGTCACGTTCTCCATGAAGCTGGTCAGAGCTGCGTTCTCCTACGTGACGGTACGTAAGGTTACATTGGGACTTTATGTTCTACTGCGTGACGGTACGTAAGGGTACATTGGGACTTTACTTTCTCATGCATGACAATACTGTATAGTGAAAATTATACTATGAAATGATCACTCATTATTTCTTTGATTGTAAACTATTTAAAATGAAATTGAAAATAAACATTCCACATACTATTTAAACATTACCAAACTATTAATACTCCACATTTTATTCAGGTATATTGAATAATACTACTCATATCTCTCACGAGTACTATGCCTCTTCAACAGCTTATAATCAGATGAAACTCACCTGGTTCACCTTACGCAGTAAATCAGTCTGTGATTGGATCTGGTCAGCCAGTCTCCTCTTCTCTGTCTCTAGGTGGGAGACTGATTGATTGAGATCGTTGAGCTGACGTTCCGCAGCTTCCTGTGTGCGCGACAGCTCATCTCGCATGCTCCGCTTCTCACTCTCAACCTACCCGGGCCGGATAAAGTGCTTTTATTAAATATAGCAATCTTTACTTCGGAAAAAGTATTTAATATACAATATATGTTTACATCCATTAAACATTAAACGGTAAAAAGTATATAATATATTTGTTAAATCCATTTCAAACTTAGCGTATACTATTATATCATATTCATCTCATGTAACAATATAAAAGTATGTCACATATATATATGTATATTTAGAATAGAAACGGTTAATATATGTTACAGTTTACACGCATATTAGTAGTATTTCGAGAAGTGATAGTTTATGATTTAAGTATAGTATTTAAATCGTGTTTACACTTGAAAGTTAAGGATTTACACTATAGGTTGTAATTATTTGAATTTTTTTTTCAAGTAATAGAAATCATGAATTTTGGTAAAAATCAAAATAATATAGGTACTTTAATGCTTGATTACTCTAAATAATACACCCAACCACTTCTTAAATTATCTAAGTCTAACGCAGCGGCTTTTAATTATATTGAAGTAACATGGATCCATAAAATTCGATAAATAGAAACCACAAAAAACTTAAAACACGAAAAGTCGATTTGCAGAGAGTATAAAGGGTGAAGATGCAATCAGAGAGAGGGAGTCAGGGGAGAGGGAAGGTGTGTAGGTGTTGGATGCACAGCTTCCCATTGGTGAGAAATTCTAACT
>JAUZND010004513.1:0-11668 GCA_034780555.1 Coelogynopora nodosa
ACTTGATTCTTTTTGCATCTGATTCCAGATCACAAGATCTATATTTGTTGATATATTGTTATAATTATACTACTTATTTAAATAAGCTATAAGTAGTATAAATATTATTTGAGTTTTATTTTAAATTGCTGGTTATTTTATTAAATAATTTGAATAATCAAGTTAAATGAATATAATTTACTATAACAATTTTTGTTATTAATGTTGCAAGTTTCAGCTCCTAATATCTTCTGCAAGTATGAAAACCCATGGGGGGGGGGGGTATAAAATGGATCAATAATAACACCATTTTTTCTGGTGTGTAAAAAGTAATATTCGAAAAAAAAATTTTTTTATTTTTTAGTTAGATAAAAGTATTTTAGCCACTGAGTAAAAAAATCAGGGTCATATACGTTTTATAGTTCAATCAAAAACTTAATTTCTTTGAAAAAAAATGGGCATACCCCCCTCCTCCACGTACGAAGGGTTAATCTCATTTAATATTATCAACTGGATAAATATTATCCATCTGTTGATAAATTATATCAATTTCATAAATTCAAATAAAACCAACCCTATGCGTGGTACTCTTTTTTTATGTCTAATATACATTTTTTTGAAATATAATTATAATAAAAATCTAATTCATGTTCTTTTGAAATATTTAGCCTGCATACAATTTAGTATTGTTCAAAGTTTACTGTTAAAAGTGAATTACAATAGAAGAATCTTCATTTAGTACTTGAGCATAATTAATGAAAATCTGTAAACCAATTCAGACAATACAAAAAAAAGCAGGCAGATTACAGAACAGTCAATTTGCGACAGGTGTCTGAAAACCATGCCAAAACCGCTGAAATTTAGGGAAAATAAGAGACTAAACATTTACCTAAATTTTGACTTTTTCCAAGTGTATAACCACTCAAAATATTGAAGGCGAGAAAGACAATCAATCGATAAAATGACAATATAATAATCCATGCACATCAATTATTTTAATGAATTGAAAATATGATGATTTAATCGATCCAGCTATGCGCATTTCATTATACCAGTCGTCATTGTCATATATGAAGATTGTTTTACGATTTAGTAAGAGCGAGTGTCAACATCATCGACAGCAGCACGACAACTTGTGCCAGTTGTTGAGAAAACATTGTGCAAATTGCGGAACTTATGATTTTTCTACTTAGTATACGAGTATATTATGCTGTACATATTTTCAAATCCCTTATACATCGATGGAGAGAGTTACAACTCTATTGCCGGGCTCTCTCATTTTTTAATCAACTACTGATCTAAAGAAATATATGGTTGAGCACATTTCTGAAACTGGTCAAAACAATAATTGCCAACTAAATGAACTGCGCTCATTATCGATTTATTTCCATATCTTCTAAATGTTATGTAACTTTAAGTTTGGTGTGAATTTCAATGCATCTCGTATTTTTCAGTTTATTTAATATAGTTTAGAAACGAACTTTATGTTGCATTATATTAATTTATTATTCTTAACATCTTATTAAATATAGCGTTGAGCCAAACAGGCCTGTGCTTGTAATGCATTTAAAATAACACCCCTACTTGAAATGTTGTCCAGAGAAGTGAGAAAATGTTTTATGAATTAAACAGAAACGTGCTAATTGTGATGTACAATTTCTGCTTTATTTTTTTAGTGTGTTATTGATTATTTGTGTATTTATTCGTTTGATTATTATCGTTGTTATATTATTCGACTCTCTCCTTACTTATAAATGTAAGAGTACCTAGCTATCCGAGAGCCGTTTGACCGCACAACAGTGATGTCGCGCATGTCAATGATACATCGATTCACCCCCCTCCACACACCTATACTATAAAGATGTTGTCTACCTATATACGTCTACCTGTCAAGGTTCTCATGAAGGAGACCGGTGCTCCGGCATCCCCCGAAGAAGTACGCAACTTCGTCAAGAGTTGTCTCGAGCAGGCGGCTCTGGTCAACTACACACGCATCTCCGAGTATGCCAGTATTGAGGGAAATCTCTCCGGTAAGGGTTGCGTGTTGTCTCCCTCACTACTTGACCGATATTATTATACCTTTCTGTAAAGAAATCCCTTAAAATCCATATAATATTATGTACAGAATGATTTTTCTTTTTTAGGCAAGAAATCGTACCTATATAGGCCTATATTGTGGCAATTTCATTTTTAGAAGAGTCGAGGGAAAATCCTTTTAAAAAATTCACTTTGATATCAAATTTTACTTTTATCAATTAAAACGGTTTTCTCATCTATAATTATGTTACAGTCGTTTTACGAATTGTTTTTTTTTCAAAATAATTTTTTTGACAATAGAGAATAAAATTTATTTCAAATCTTCAAGCTGACTTTATTTCTTGTCAGGATGTAGGCTATTTATTTTTGTAATTATTATTTTTTATCTGAACTTAAGGATAAAAATAGCGTTTCTGAAAATATGCAAAGCAATAAATATATATAATTTGATAAACTATAAGATGTCTAGATTATCAGATTGTAAATTTAGACTTATTTTCGAGATCAATTTTATAGTTTTTTTGTTTCATCAATATTGCATCATTGAATTGCATAATTAATTAATCCCTCATTTCAGAAGCGATATACGATTCTTGGTTAACTCATTTTTTTATCGCTAATGAAACTAATATAACAAAATGTACTTTAGTGTGTTTAAATTATATTATATTATAATGATGTAAATCATTTTATCCATTCACCTTTTTATTCCATAAAGGGAAATGTCCACAGTCATCTAGCCTGAAGACTTATGAAAAACCCTCCATGAAAAGTAATGCTAAACTTAGATGACCATGTGACATATTATATCAGTATAGAGGTGCATTTTTAATAGAATTCAAGCACGTTTCTGCTACTTTACTTGGTGTTGCATTTTTGTTATTATAAACTTATATCGGTGTTTTCTTTATTTAGAACCATGGGTTTTCGGTTATTGTCAGAGAATTCATGTATCATTATTAAGAATATTATGTAAGAAGTCAAGATTTTATAAGTGACAAGCTGATAAGGGTTAATTCAAGAGTTTGGTGTATTATAATGGTTTGTAGCACTAATAGTCATTGTTATAAAAATAATAAATATATTGTACGTCATGGAAGACTTTTCTCAGGGGTTATTTAAAATAAATGTTCTTCGAATTTTAAGTACATCATAAAACTGGTAAGCATACATATCTCATCTATAATATAATGATATATTGCTACAAAAAACTGAATCAAACTATTTCTGTTGGCTATAGTTGTATAAATAAAATCAATAAGACATAGCTTTTATTTGTTTATCGCAACAAGGTATGCTGAATGTTAAGAATTTATTAGTTTGTAATTAGTAGGCGGTAGAGGACTCTGTTTTCCTTCGCTATAAATTTTGTTGAAAGTATATAAATATGTGTATAACTATTGTTTTGCACATTTTTCTGCATTCTTCTCCTGATCTTGAGACTACTTTCAATTTTATTCATGTCTGTTTGTATCAATGCATCATTTTTTTTAAATGATTGTGAGTCCTGAAAGTCATGCGAAAGTCTCACCTAATATCCACTTAAGGCAGTAAAAATCTTTAAAACAATCATTCAATATATACAATTGCTTGTTTTTCAACATTCTCAACATCATAGATCCCATACTTATTTCGTTTCACAAAATAAAATAATTATTTATTAAAGTTGAGTCGAATCATTTTAAAGTTCCAGAATATACCTGATATTTGCAAGTGCTACCCTGAATAAACATGTTTTGTACTGTTTAATTTATTAATAATAGTGTATGTTACTATTTATTCATCCTTGCCACCTGCATATTATTCTAATAATCTATTTGTATGTCACTAGACCAGTATATTATAAATAACTACTTTATTTCCGTATTTGGAAATATTATCTATATTATTGATTAACTTTGAATGTTAAATTAACAAGAATCGTAAAGGCAATTAAATTATGGAAGTCTTATGGAATTTAGAATTTTTATTGCCATATTTGGCTTTCAGTTTGACAACCTAATATGGAAATCTGTGTATTTTTAGAAAGAGACTTTATAATTTTTGATATTTTATGTTACACTGTTTTGCTTCGGTTCTTTGGTGGAGGTGTGTGTTGTTTATTACATATTGAAAATAAAATATTTTATTTCATATTATTAGTCCAGATAAATATAGAGCTGTTTAATTAAATGAATCATTGGCACAGCAAAAATGCAAATAATTCTTTCTTAAAATGAAAAGGAAGTCAAACAAACAATTTGAAACAAGTCCTAAAAGAAGGCATTTTCTCCACGAAAGTGATGAATTCAAGTGAACCTTGTTAAAGTATCGAAATCTTTGGAAGTAATACTATAGGCTGATTCAATAGATGAGAAGGTATCCAAGCCGGCTTCTTGAAACTTATTTACTAAATCTCAAGTTATACGCTGTTAACAGTTAACAAAGCCTACGCATAGCTAGCCAACTTAATGACGTTGAATGTGAAATTTAGAAGAAAAAAAATCTTCGAACTACCTCCTGATTGCTATATGTGACATTCTGTGGTTGCTTGTATTTGCATTACATCTTGTTTTATGACATATTTACCTCTACATACCATAATTTGTACATTGATAGTTGCCTGACACCTTTTACCTGAAGATACTGCATATTTTTTTTGATATTATTTAAACATATAATTAATATATGCATAGCACCGGCTCCATATTTTTTGCTCAATAGATTAGATGACATACCTACTGTTAGTTTGTGATTGTATAGCATCTTGTTCTGTATGATATCTTTACCGTGACTTTTGTACACTGGTAGATACGCCTGATATCTTTTTCCTCGAGATACCGGTATATTATGCCATAATTTTAATCTAATTTTATAACACTTGTACCGATTTTTTCTTTAATAGATAGGTGTACTTTATTGGATTTTTATAAAACTGTTAATATTTTTATTACAGCAGTGAGTATGATTTTCTGCTATTAAACGTTTATTTACTAGTAATAAGTACTTATAAAATAGTTTCCTGCACCTAAAGCAGAAATAAGTTTTAACTAAACCTTCTATACAATAAGCCTACATCAACAACCAAATCACAGAACAAAATACTTGTGAATGAAAACAGTTTTTAATTATTTTGTTAATATCTTTATTTCGAGTGGTTTTACTTTTTTTGCCTGAAAGTTATCTCATCCTATGTGTAAAACAATTTTATTTGGTAAAGTCTGTACGAACGCTTATAATTCAACTTCCAAAATGAAATATATCTATGAAATACTCTATTTTACAATCTAGTTCAGTATTAGTTGCTGTCGTGGGAAATATAATGGTTGTCCGCTCATAAAACTCGTTTAAGCCACCGCTGAGGGACCCTGAAGGGTCCAAAGTCCAGTGCCATTACTAATTTTAGTTTTAAACTTTGTAATTCAGTTCCTTTTTTCTATATTTGTTTGAGAGGTGACTGTTACTATGATTTATGCTCTACAATATATTATATATCTCTATTCTGTTGGTTTTGTGACAATTTCAATAATTCACAGGCATGACCTTAGCATGTGTTTGAATAAATGTATCTAAAATAGGTTATTTGTTTTACTAACTTAACTATATTGGTCTGGATTGACCTGTTGTTTTTGTTGCTGCTCATTTTCCTCTTTCATTATCTTTTTTGAGCTCTTCTAAATTGCTCACATTGATTTGTTATTTTATTCTTTATAATTATTTTACTATTTATGTTATTGTTTATACTTACTTTACTATTTATCTTATTGTTTATACTTACTTTGTTATTTTATTAGTTTGGGTATATCCATTGCCGATTTCTCGATTATATTTCAATTGTTTTATGTACCAATTGTCGCTTATTGTTGATTTTGAACATTGTCGGTAGCAAACATCTACACGAGTAGTGTAATTGTTATTACCATAATATACTGATCATGTAGTGTATAATAATATTTAGTTAATTTTTTTAGGTTAAATGAGAGAATATAAACCTTTTAAGTAGGTATACTATATTTTCTATTCACTCATTCATGCATTGTTTAGTTTGGTTTCAGATTATATTTTAATATCTCATCCTTTTGCTAGAACCTTAGGATATATTTTCCCTTACCTAGAGTAACTAATTACATTCTATTATATTGTCAACACCAATAGCATTCAAACTTGTATGTTGAAACTGTAGGTACTGGATAGTCTACAAAATAATAATGATCATACTAATATATAGTGACTGTGAATAAAATTAAGCACTTCCACATTTTCATATAAGGTTTATGTAATTAAAAACAACATTGTTATGTTGATAAGGAAGCAATAGTAGTTGAATACTAATGCGTCTCTCCTGTTTTTCATGGACACTGCAAAAATCAACAGCTGTCGCTTCACATAGAGGTAACATTACATGTTGTTGCTTGATAATTAAGTATGGGTACATTGTGTTGTGATTACTTGTGTTGTGAGTCGCCCCTGTATGTAACTGCTTGTCTTTCTGTCAAGCCAGTAATTTTTCACTTGTGTATTTCATCGAGTGTTATTTACTACTAAATAATATCAGGTTTATAAATATAATATCCATCGGACGACTGGTATTTACTGTATAATTGTCGTTTGTAACCGCGCGCACAATATCAAACCATTTTATTATACTTTTATGTTTAAAATCGCCGATGTTTCAACAGATATACTTCATAATCTATGTCTCAATTGAATTCTTACGCGGTTCATGAAAAATGCGTAGGCTAGAACACATATAATGTTACTTAAAACTTACCCAATACGGGAATTACCCTGGGAAATTTTAGATATTTACTTTTTTTAATTTTCAGGCTTAAAAAATGTATTTTTAATATATTTTTTTTAAGTTTCATAACACATTTCTAAATTGAATAATATTTAACTAATATTCGGTTTTTTTCAAATCTATTTTGCAATAGAAAGTGAATATATTATTCTATTTATACGTGTTTTGTGTTATTTATTAAAAAATTTAATTACACATACATTTATGACACCCTTTTAAAATATTCGATATAACCTTGTGTTTAAATTTCTATATTTAAATAATCAATATTTTTTAGTATAGTTTGAATTAATTTTTTTTGGGTTTAGGAAATTTCATGTTTAAGTTTCCCAAGAAATTGTAATGGAATTTCACTAAATTTCAGTATTCCCTCGGGAACCCTTATTAAGTGAACATATGCATTGGAAGTGATGTTTCCATTTTAGTATCATGTTTATACTGTAAATAAATGTCAATTTATAAATGTTATGTATAGTATAGTCTACACAATAGAAGTTGATGTTTCGTTTTTGTTAATGCAAGGTGGTGTTTAAAAGAGATTCCGCCAGATTTTTATGCTACATTTTGGACATTTGATTAATTAATTAATTACTGACTCTGATGATGATTATGGATAGTTTTGTTTTTATTGTTGTTTCTTTAATCACACAAAAATATATTATCGTAATACATAATAATAGAAAATAATCAAGCAATATTTTTAGAATTACAAAAACTTTATTTCTTAATACTCTCTTTATATTATACTCTTAAACATAGTTGAGTCAATATTTATCAACTTTTAGTTCAAGTTTTGGTTCAACTCTTGTTCAAGTTCACAGAGTTAGTTTCTTGTGGACTCGACTTGTTTGCATTAATCAACTTTTACATATTGTACAAGTATAATAGTGAACCCATTTCATTGTGTACATGTTGTGTTTCAGATGACGACGCCCCGCCCGCCAAGAAACTTGATGATATTATTCACCTGGGCGAACTCTGCATCGAAGTTCTACAACAGAATGAAGAACACCACGCAGAGGTAAATTTGGTCATATTTTGGTGTTTTATTGTAACCCATTTTATATATGTTATCTGTTTTTCTGTCATTATAATTTTAATTCAGGCATGATACATACATACATACATACATACTACTGAATTGTACTAGTTACAGCCGGAGGAAGTAACCATTTAATGTAACTGGAATTGGTCGTTTAGTGTGACTATGATATCCTGCTAGAGATCAAAAAAATTCCACCGATATGTACAAATAATTTAGAGTCGTTATGCTATCTTGACTTTTAGCTCTATTTGTGCTATATTTGTATAATAAGTTATTTATATTCTTCGTTTAGAAAGATGTTATCTATATATGCTATATTTAACCGCGTTTTTATTGTTATCTAAATTATAATAGTATATATTGTATATATACAATATGTATATTATATAAATATTACCAGTTTCCTATATTAGGTAATATTCTGAATAATTCACATTATTTGATGTCTATTTATTTCCCATATATAGACCAAATTTGTATCCTATTTAGATATCGTTTTCAAGCATAATTATAGTCTTTTTTAAATACAACGGATTTACAAAATACATAAAATAGAAGACAGAAACATTGAATGTATGCCGACTTTTTCCCAAGTATTGTTGTCAGTTAAAAATGTTATCATTATTTAAATACTCCACTTTCATTTTTTCATAAATATGAAAAGAAATATGAAATATTATGTATTATATATATTATATAGATTAACAATAGCATTCCGTATAATATATGTTTTTTTAATAAAACGATTTTAATTATCTCCCTGATCTAAAATTATGCTCTTCATTTTTCAGTTTAAGCCTAATCATCGTATTGACATTAGAGAAAATTTCAGAATAAATCATTTTAATTGAAAAGATGAACAAATTGAATATTATGCTCCTTTTAATGTTCTGTCAACTGAACTATTTTCAACAAATTAGCACAATACTTATTTATCAATAACGGCAAAGTTTCCACTAAAAGCTATTTCTCGTTTAATATTAAAACATATATTTATTTATTTTACCTTAGTCATATAATATAGATTGTTTTATATGTTATTTACATTTTTTGTATATCTCTGCATTATTATTATAAATAAGGCTGGGTAATCAATGAGATAGTCCATAGATATTGTATTTCTTTTAATACACTATTGTAATAAAATTATTTATTTATAATATTATGTAATATCTTAGAGATGTTTGACTCTTATTTTATTAATATTGTATAATGTATAATAATATAACACAATGTACTGTCCTAACATTTTATAATCACTCTAGTGTAAGACTGTTATTTTAAACTTTTGTATAAACCCAGTATTTGCTCATTTCGTATATATATGAAAACCTAACACTCCCTCTGCGTCAACCATCTCCACTTAGGACGGAAGACAGGTATGTGTGATGCAGTCATATCAACGCAGTATTGCCGACGAAGTTGACATTAATATGACCGCGAGTCCGCGACCCATTTTTTCATTTATACGTTTAATTCACAACGGCGTACGCCGGGCGATTTTATTTCAATTAAATTAGTCTATCATGATAATATCTCTTTTCTTTTCTTTACTTTTTGCCAGTTGATTTTAAATGTTGTCCATTTACCTCGCCTGTAATTGCACGGTCTCGACATTTGCGACTAGTTCTCTGTGTCTTTGTATTCTCACGATTTTAATTATTATAGTCTATACTTAATATTTATTGATCGGTTAACATAATTAGTGCATCTCGTATTATTAATATTTACTTTATTCATAGTTTAGTTTTAGTCAAATATTATTTTTATTGCATATTTTTCATCGTGCACAGTACTATCTATCCTCTGTATTTTGACACATTTTTTTTCTTTTTTAGTATTTATAGTTGATATTTATGTTAAAGTATTTTTAGAAGTTAAATAGCTTTTGCCTTTTACTTAATTTTGTATTTATACATAAAAGTTGTGCATATTTTGTTTAGATTAAGTAATGCTTACTCGATGGTTTGTTAATAAGGTTTTAATTTCTATCTAAGTACCTATTGTTTATTATAAACGTCACCTAAGCAGAGATTATGGAACATCATTTTTACTACAATCAAATTACGATAGTGTTTAGTTATTATATAATTAAAAGAATCTGATCTATTCATTTTGTTCTATCTATCGTACTTAACTGTACAGCCTGAAAACCTTTTTTTAATAATTTACAATGTATAATTAAATATAAATGCTCATATTAACTTGTAGATACTATTTACAAAAATGTTGTGAAGCATTTTATTGGATAAGTTTTGTCATGTTGACCTTTCAGCCATGGACCTTACTGGGGTGGTGTTTTGTGGTAATACGTGTGGATGGTCACTTAATATGTGCAAGTCCGACTCTTAGTTGTGCAGGCCGTAATTATCTTTAAAGAAAATGTTTGTTTAATGTTAAAATAAATTTAAAAGTAGTGTATTTAGTCAAACAAAATATATATATATTCAGAGGTTATTTTGTATCTTTTCAAATTATTCGAGGTTCTTCTTTTCAAAAGTTGTTTCCAATTTTAAAATATATACCTTAATAAATTAAATTAATTTATGAGAATAACACATCTTTTATATCTATTTTGAATTCACTATCTATATAAGAATATCCCTAAAAAATCGAGTGAATTATACAAGAAAAAACCTAATTATTATGCATTATTTATTTTACTATTTAGCTTACTTTTAACATTTGTTTACTATTTATTAGTGTTACTTTTATGTTCCCTATTTATCTGTTATTTATTAAAAATACATTATACACTTTTTTCAATACGTTAAAATAAAGTATATATTAAATATTTACATGAAAATATTATTTTATTTAGTCATAATATAACAAATGAAATCTATGGTACTTTTACTCAATTTTCACTTTCTGACATACTCAGAAATTGATGCCAAATCACAATTATGCTGCTCCATTATTAACTAACGACTCTATTGAAACTAATATGCAATTATTATTTCAACTAAATCTACTATTTTACAATACACTGTACAAACCAATTTATACCCTATTATAAATTCTCTATAGGACCGACCTACTATTATAACGATCATGCCGTTAAAACCTATTAAAACCGAAGTTAACTCGTTTGTTGGCAGTTTCATATTATTTACATACATATATATATATATACATATATATATATATATATTCACTCATAGGCGGGTAGTAGAACATTCATTAAATTCCTTTTAAATACTCATTTTAATCATTGCAAAATATTCTTTAAATCCTATATGAGACTAAACTGCCATTTAGTTACAATAGATGCTTTGTTTAATGTTATGAACTTTTATAATTTCTGCACAGTATTACAATCACCTATAGTCCATATACTATTCTACACATCTGGACCATTTATGTTTTCGTTTGACTTTCGCTAATCACATTAATATTATCTGAAATCTAATTTGTTATTAATTATATTGTTCTTCGGTGCCGAAATTACTTACTTAATTTGTTTCTATGAACTATTTTATGATTATGTAGTTATACTATAGGTATGTAACAAATGAATATAAATTCCGTAAGTAATCGAAATTAATTTCACCAAATTATTTCAGATAAACACATTTTTAACAAATTTGCAACATGTCTTTTATTTTTAAATTGTTATTAAACACCGAAATTAAATTTTTGATCAATTGAGATTTTGCAGTTTGTTCATTGTTTCCTTTAATTTCTTGATAAATTATCTTTAATTTTATTGTGGTTATTTTAGCTATATATCCGTTAGCTATATATCCGTCATTTACAAGTTATAGACCTGAAGATTTTTTAATATAAAAATGTTTTACTTCCCCGTAAGTCGGTATAGGTACCGT
>JAUZND010004514.1:0-11667 GCA_034780555.1 Coelogynopora nodosa
CGCTCATCTAAGAGTTACATTAGTTACTATTATAGTTTAATTATATAACATATTTACATTCATTTAAGTTATAACTATTAATTATTATTCGAACTGGAATTTTCGCTTTATTTACAAACAAAGAAAAATAAAAGTTTTAAGCCGGTGTTAAAACCATGCCCAGATTTAATGAGATATACCTAACTAGCACTAGCACTAACACCGCGGCTTAAAACCAAACATAACCTCACCCATGTATGGTAATATACAATTAAAAAAAAACTACTAATGCTGCTAGATGCCAAAAAATCTTATTGATTTAAAACATTTTAGATTTTAGCAATTTGCACTGAACTTATAAACAAAAGTAATAACATATGGATATTGTCACATGAATTTATATATTTTCTGGATACAGGTAAATTACAAAAACAGCTATGTAAACAATAATTATATTTATATTTGTGCATACTAGAGTACTAGGATATATGCACATGAGCAATAAAGATACAGACAAGGCCAGTAAAACATTAAATATATGGGTGAGTTCCATTCTGCCAAAATACAATATATTAATTTTATAATTATATTTCAATACAAATGTATTTCAGATGGGCAACAGTAAATGAGTAAGTTAGTGAAGTGATTCATTATTTCCAAGTGTGGACAAAGGAAATAGGGGTCTGAGAGGCATGTGCCTCCCACCTCGCAGAAAAAGTGCCTTTATTAATAGTTTTTAAACATGTTTTTTAATAAATTAGGTGAAATAAACATCTGGACAGACTATTTTTAATTGTTAAAACGATCAGTATACTATATTCAAAAAATAAAAGCAAGATACAAAAAAATTAACAGCACAAATTTTGAACTGTTATTTCAAAATGGACAACTTTGCATCCTAAAATATATATCAAGTGCACATTTTTATTAAATTTTAAACTTATTTTTCTATGAAAAACTTTATTTTACTTTATAAATAAACTTAATAAAGTAATTCACATCTGAAAAAAATTATCTAATTTTCTAAAAGTTTTATAGTAAACATTTTATGTTAGCCACAACAGGGATTCAATTGTTATCTCTCAAATTTTGTCATCCTTATAAATAAAAATGTATAATACATTTTAAATTTCAATCATTGTGTTAATGGATTTATTTGCTTTGCCCTGTCTGTAAAAAGCAAAAAGCTATCCATGTAAAAATCATCTTATATTAAATATAATTATTATTATAATTAACTTGGTGTGCATCTAATTGAACTCTGCCAAATATTACTCATTATAATACTTGTTATTCTGTATAAATGTTATAAAACAATGTGCAAAAGAACATTAGAAAACATATGTACTAAGGTATGTAAGAACATATTGTAAATGTGGTCTAAACTGTTTTTGCTAAAATTTTCTATTGTATTTTGCAAAGAACAAACCACTTTTTAGGAATAATAAAAAAAAGCTATTTTTTCTGAAAAAAGTGACCCGCATCTGGACACCAAACAAATTTTAGGAATAGTGGAAGGAAAAATCCATATTTTTTCTGAAAAAATGACCCGCCAGCAGACACAAAATGAAAATTCAACTTTACCTACCATTTACTTCTATCTTAATTATCTGGGAAAACCACCAAGAAAATGATTTAAGAAAACGATGTGAACCCTGTGTAATATACTTTCATTATATATGTATATACACAGTAACTTTATAAAGTAAACAATGGGGCCACCCTGGTATATTTTCACTTTACACAAGTTAGGAAATATATTATGTATGGTTTGTAAATATAATTTGAATGATTATCATTATTTTCTTTATAATTTTTCATAATTTGAAGTTCTGTTTTATGATAAGTAATATGTAGAAATATACTTTTTTTGTATTCTATGTGATATTTAAGCTATATTCTATCTTAATACATATTTTATATGTAAGGTTACTATTTGTCATTTATGTTTCTATTTTTACATATTATTATGAAGTTTCTAATGATATTAATTATATAATTTCAATCATGTCAATTTTCATAATTATATTTACTTATATTTGTTAAATGCAGAGATAATATTACAAAAGCATGTTTATACACTTTCACTAGAACGTTTATTTAAGTGTTGTAGTGTACCCTTTTACACTATAATATTCCCTTATTAAATAGAATACACTCTTCTGCATAGGGAAATGGGTAGCCATCATCTTGACTGTTTCAATGAACAGCCACTTTTCACATCAACTGTTTCTTTAAAATATTGTATTAGATAATTTCTCTATCTTTTTATTCCCTTTTAGATACATAGCAAACTTTGACATAGTAGTCTACTCAAGCTAAGTTAGTCATGCCCACTCTGCATAACTGTGTAGACTGGATTATAAATGTAGAACTAATATTTGCTTTATATCTTTTCCTATGTTAAATAATTAAATATCTAAATATACTTAAATATCCTAAACAAAAAATTGTGATTCCCATAGCTTGAGAGTATAAAATATGTTGTTTAACAATGAAATATAAGTGTCCATATTCACATTAAATTGTTATTTAAAAGAGACTTGAACATGTGTCACCTATCCATGATGATTATGGGTTACTTGCACATTTTGCAACAATAGTTTATGGAACTTCAGTGTAGATCTTTTAAAAATATAGTATTTATTATTCTCATCTGTGGACTAGGATACATAGATAATAGTCCTAGTTCATAGTTTCTAAGTCAAATTGAAAGTTAGGTAGTGTTTGACATGGTTTATTTTTCCTTATATATTGATTTTGTATTAGTTACATCATAAACTTTTATATGACCATTTAGCATCAACCTAATATTTTTTAAAACCTTTTTGTTATTATTTTGTTGTATTTATAATTTTATAATATTAAATCAAAATTCCTATCTAATCAAAATTCACATATCATTGTGTATTAATTATAGTTTATATAATTTCTATTGAACTTATATTTAATCAAACAGTAAATTTATTTTTATAAACAGCAAACAGTATTTAAGTAAACATAAGTGAATGAATGAAATTACAGATATAAGTAATACTAAAATATCAAATAATAATCTTTTTAAGTGCCGTGAAAATGTAAATCAAATATTTTTTTAGAAAGCTGACTAAATTAAATTCCATTCTTTGATTCATCATTTCAACTTTGAATAAGTTATTAACAGTAGTTATTCTCATTTATATTGCACAATTGTATATAAAAAAATTTTAAGCCACCATGTGAGTTGACCTTAATTCAAAAATAGTAAAATTACAACCTGATCTTAGCTGTATGGTTATAATTAAAGGGTTTTTATTGCTTTTCAGAGTATGATTCTTGTTCTTCTATTTCTGTATCCTTGGTATCAACTTCTGGCGTCTAGCAACCAAACAGATTTTCCACATGATCCTAGAATTTTAGAGATTGAGAAGGGTACCAAAATGTCAAACAACTCATCATGGTATGTTATTCTATTGATTTATTTTTAATTAATAATTTGTTCAACATTTGCAACATTTTTGTAAAAATATAATTTATCTTATCTAGAATGTAAACCATTTTAAATGTTGCAGTATTTATGAGTTAATTTTCAATAACATTATAATATTACATAATAAAACATAAATTTTCATGTATTTTATTATTTTGAGTACATGTGTAATTTTTTGAAATTGTTATTTGATGAGTTTTTATATTATATATTTTTCAATTTAATTTTTTCTTATTTTCATTAAACTCTTTTTGGTAAGAAATATTTTAGTATTTCTTATGAACTACTCTCTTCAGGAAGAGATGCCCCCTCTCAACCGAGTGCCAGTGTCGGTCACCATGTGTCAACATCTCCGATGTTCTCGCCGGACGAGTGGAGAACAACACCTGTCTGGGCACTAGGCTCCCCTATCACCTTACCGCGAGTCAACCACTGACTGGACAGCGGAATGTTGTGGCGGAACTGGAGTCCTGGGTTGCCCTGAGATCTGTGCCACTGTGTTGGGCAAAACTCCAGGTTGGTAGTGTAATAAAGGGGAGCATCATATTCCATTCGTCATCATCACCACCAAGAAACAAAATTTAATATTAAAAACAAGAAGTTATCAAAGCTATTGTCAAATAACGTGATAACAATTTATTATAGTGTCAAGATGATTTAAGGGAAAAACAACATTCAGGAAAGGAAATGTGTCATCATCCAACCACAAATATTAATTTAAATTATGTTTATGATCCACGAAAAATTTCTTTAAAACAGTCGGAGTTATAAAATATGACAAACGTAACCAGAAAGTCTACCAAAACCAAAACATAGAAACATTACTGGAGACAGGCTATATATGAAAAATACATGAACACGTGTATTAATTGAAATTTATATTATTTATTTATCATGGATAATTAAAGAGTTATTTAAGTTTTGTACCTTTAATCGTATTTAAGTATTGTACAAATTTACTTAAGCCTAATTTATTGATTGTTTGCATATATTATACACATCATTTGTGATAATCTTTATACGGTTATCTTGGATGTAACAGGGTTTTCTATGGGTAGTCTAAGATTTCTTCTATTTTAACTCTATCATGTACTGTATAAACAATATGTTCAATATAAAATTCACAAAACATCACAACACTATTTTTTGTTTGGTAATTAAATGGAAAATATTTATGGACAATTTCATTAAATAATCAACCTGAGGTCGCACTACAGTTAATTTATCTATGCACAATTTGGTTAACCCTTTAGCGTAATTATTGCAATAAATCAGTTAATGTATAATTAGTGTCTCGTGGAGATCTGTTGCCATGTTGTGAACCCTAGAAATAATTATCCCTACTGGACAAAACACTTAGTTTAGCAAGATAGTCGCTCTATGGAAAGTTAGGCAAAAAGTCGGGTTTTCTGAAATAGTTGCAAAACACTTAGGACAGTAGTCATGATATGAGTGGAACGTGGTGGCTGAATACACACTATTTTTAATACTATACTATAGAAAAAACCATTTTCAGCAAAAGTGAGTGACAATAATTCTATCGTTTCTACTCAAAAATTTATTATGAATATCATTCTGAAATATTCGGGTAAATAGTTGCTAGTGTTCGCTCATATTATTTAAAGCTGACTATTGCGTCATTAATTATCAAAACATAGGCTAAAATAAATTATGGCAATGGCACATAATTATATGATAATCCGGCGAAATATCCACCATGTTTCAAGAGTCAATTTTGAGCGGTGCTACCAAAGAAAGATATTCTCACAGAGGTTGTCAGAAAGATGAGTCATAACGGTTTTGCGAGGCAAAATAAAATGATGTGGCCGTTGTGCACATTGAAGCTATTTTTAACAATAAAAGTTTATCAGATCAAATTTTATTTTGCACCATTAATATCGTAGTAACTACTAATAACTATCGTTAAATAAAGAACTTATTTTATTAAGAGAACATTAATTACATTAAACATAATTAACCTATTTAGGATGCGCATAACTACTAATATATTATGTCTCTGCATACGCTTGCCTCGTGAAACTGAGGTATGACTCATAATTTACCTAACCATCGTATATACAATAATAAGGTTAAATTAACTTAGATTGTTCATCTAAGCGAGAGAATAAGGAAATCAATGTATATATGGTGTAAAAAAAGTGAGGTCAGTGAATCATTAATCATGATGGTATAATATTAATTATGGCAGAATTGTATATTAATTTATATAACTACAGTATAAAAAAGTCCGTATATGAATAAATTTGAATAAATCTTCCATTTCCACATTTTGAAGATATTCCTCAATACATATATAAATAAAACCGAGATTGTTTGATATTATCAATATTAAATTAATTGTGATATGTCTTAGAGATTAAAGATATATATAATGTCATATTAATAAAACAATATAATTAAAAAATATATCAGTTAATGTTAGCCTATTGATGAGTTTGTTGTTATAGAAGTGTACGTATAGAAGATAATAATGAAGAAGTGGATGAAGTTATAGTCGATGAGCAACACCAGTTTGGAATCGTTGGTCAGCAAGGTATCTAAGAACTATCGACATCATTTGAACATTTGAACTCTGGTCTTATGATTTTTCCTATAAAAGTAGTTTTCTAAAATATAGGAATGTAGGCTACAGTGAGTTGTATATAAAATACATCAATTATATGAGTAAAAACTACTTACCAAGATGAATTGCATTTTCCTCATTAAATAGGTGTATTACCTGTAATGAGGTAAATGAGGTAATTTATGTCTATGTGTATATATTTTTTAGTTTTCAGTTGTTAATGCCTCCATGATTTATTTTGAGAAAGTTCTTAAATACATTTGAAGATATATATCTCCGAGATTGAGATAGTTCTATCTACATGCTTTTGAAAAGTATCTTTCGAGAAGTATCTCCAATTCATTTGAACTATCTCAACTTTATTCATATGGTCCGATGTCTTCAACTGACTCACTTTGGTTGACGTTTTTCTGGGTGTAGAGACAGACCGTTTCATTGACCGAGGTGGCCGACTTGAGCATGTGGTCCTCTAGCAAAATCTGCTCCACGGTGCCAATCGGCGAGTAGTACTTCCCTGTCAGCCAGGCGCCCTGCATTCGAAGTTTAAATCTTGCACATAATATAATGTCACCTCGTTCATTGCACGTAACATTTTTGTAAAATGTATTGCAAAAATAAAATGTTAATCCTAAATCGTTAAATATGTCAACCTTTGTGGATATTTTAAGTATACATAATATTTAATTAAATTAGTTTATATTTCATCGATATAAAATAGATGTTATCATAGAATTTACTAAACAAATTTCTACAAACTACTTTTTAAATAATAAGACATAGCTAATATCTAAATTAAAAGAAAATAAGAAAATCCGATTACTTATTAAAGTGTAGTCCTAATGGTTATATTGTATACAAGAGTGTTAAGGATATCTAACCAAATAAAATCATAAATAAATAATATGTTAGCCGTAATAAACACAATTTTGAAAATATACTTCTCCACGATAATGTAAATGTCAATTGTAAATGTTTTTAATATTATTAATGTTTACCTTTCATGCGTTACAAGATTTCAGTGAATTAATCATTTGCTCCTTGTACAATTCAATTTTAATAAAATTTTAATACAATAAAATTCACAAAATTCAGATGAAAGCCACACTAATTTTAAAAAAATGCAATATACAAATAAATATTTATCTAAAAAGGTTCACATTGTACTTTCTTTACAAATTGTAGATTATTAATAATAAACAATTATAATCAACAAATAAACAATTGAAAATATGTATGGTCAATTGATGTTTGTAATTATGCAAAAGCAAGATTAATTTACTTTTTGAGCAAAAATAATTTTAAAACAATAAATGAATATATTAATTTGTATTGTATTGATTTAATTATTAATAATTTTTCAAAACAGTAATATATGTGTATAAATAAGAACAGTTTAGAACATACATAACTTGCTCGACAAATTTATCAAACGAATATAATATGACGATGTAGAAGGCTTACCTTTTTATTTTAACATATATTTATTTACATGAGCATCAACAGTTTAATAACCGAACATTTGTTTATGTAAGAAAATATGGTACTCAAAATACTTATAAATCTTTATTAGTAAAGATTTCATATATATAGTGTTGTTCTGGGAGATATGTGTATTCATAGTATTACTACGTTTATTTAAATGTTTTGAATTTTAGTCATGGAGGAATTTTATTCCAAAGTTAGAAAACAACTTATGTTTCCATTTTTTCGATAACCATTTTTTAAAATTATATGTATAAATGTACATAACACTGGGATTTATATACATTATATTTTGTGGCGTAAATTATTTCTATTACATATGAATAAATATTTAATTATATTAGTTGATGGTAACGACGTCCGCGAGGTCACGTGGCCGTTACCTTCATCGGCCGACAGACGGCACCATTGAGAAGCACGGAGAACACGCTTCCACCTCCGCTGAGAAGATTTTGTATGTAGGGGGAGGTGTGCTTGCCCTCTGACCTGCGGCAGCACATTTTTGTGTCCAGTGTGTTTACACCGGTGTAAGAGTAGGACAACATAGCGAGCAGGGGGTTGGGTCCGGTCACATTCTTCACAAATATGGGTCGCATTGATGGCCGCGTTATCTTTAACTTGATTGAGAAACCTGGAAATTGTGTTACGTATACAACGTTAAGTAAGATATTATTAGAAGTATAGTGTGCGAGTCCAAATACTTTGCCAGTAAAAGTGTTTTTTGGAGAACAAATTATCATGGTTTATGTTAGATTACTATAAACATTGTTAATAAAGAATGCATCAGTCACTTCCAAATTACTCAAACAGGTCGCAATCAGAAAACACATCCAGCAATCCTCTTCAGAAAGTTGTTCAAAGATCGCCGGTATACATTTCATGTGGTACATTGAGTTTTTCTTCTTCAATTTTCAATCTTAAACGCAACCGAGTGGATTATAAAATAATTTTCCGTTTTCTTCATAATAATCAAATGCTCCTGCGTCCTGCATACGAGATCAAATAAACCATTTATTCAATTGTTATGTAATTCTGTATTGTGAAATAAACTTTATAGTAATAAACAATGACAATTCAATATAAATAATTATTACAAAAAGTTAAAATAAATAGAATAATAACATCGACATTTTAAATTATTCTGCATAACATAGACTTTGACATATTAAATTTATTTGGTAATAATGTATCTTTATTTAAGAAACACTTTATCGGAAAAGACTTACAATACGTCCATTCGTGGCTACAATTGATCATAACCACGGGAAACTGTTACAATGCCATCTTCAGTGACTGATAAGATATTATACTCTATAAATATGGTACAATAAAACTTATACGTGTATAATCAGAGGCAAATAGCGGATTATTCAGGGGAAGTTTACCTTATAAGATTTGTTTAAAATTATTCAAAATCAGAAAATTATAGGTCCCCAATAAAGTATATTCCCATCCATACAGATGTGGACCCTCCACTTTAGAGGTGAACGGGGTCAAATATATTTTGGTCCACCTGTCATACCAAATCATAAGGGGCCCCCTGATCATAATTTATTTCGTTGTCTAAATAGTGACCACATTATAATGACATCAGCCACTAACTATGACTCAATGTAACTACAATGCGTAACGCACTAAGCAACATCAGCATTCTAATATTTATAATTAAAATTATTTCTGAAAATCTCATAGTTTGAGAGATATAAATAAGTATCATGGCGATGTATTGAAATTTTAATGAGTACTTTAGTATATTAATCAATTCAATATTTTCTAAGCATTTATGCAGTATTAAGATATATCATATATTTCGAATGAAAATTAATTTTTAAAAATACAATATATTTTTGTTATATTTCATTGGAGAAAGCTAGGCTGATCAATTGTGAAGTTTTTGATGTTTATTTTATTTTTGATTTATATTGTATACAGATCACTTTTACCGGTGGGACACCTGGGCATTTTAAGGATAGTGGCATCCGAGAGATGATAGACGCAGTAGTCTCCCGGAGGCCACAAAAACTTGCTGGTTGTCGTGGTGCAGATCTGAAAGTTGGCTACCATGTAAAAAGACGAGGCCGAACTCTTGAACTTTATGTGGACCAGGGAATTTCCCGAATGCATTCTTGTGGACCTTCGGACCATCTTGGCGAACTTGCCCAGAGCCGGGAGGAGTCCAAAACGAATCGAAACTTCTTTCTTAGTAAACATGTAGGGACACTTCTGGTTCATGGCAATCGGAAATCCAAGTGAAGGTTTTTTTGCAATATCGGCTGAAAATAGGACAGATGTTGTTATGTAATTTCTGGGGATGTTGGATAAAACGCAGCAGGACAAAGTGGCCTTGGGAAAAAGATCCTTAGACAAAGTGCCATTGCACAAAATCCTTAAAATTAAATCTGAATTTTGCGATAACGATATGAAAAAATGTAAAATATTATGAACTTCATTTTGAAAAATTATAAATTCAAAAAAAAATATTCATATTGAAATTATAAAAATGTGATGTTAAGTGTTAAATGATATCATTGTTTAATAAGAATAATAAAATTTTAATCGACGTATTATTAACTTCAAAATATTTTTAGTCTGTTTTTTTAATGACTTTGTGATATCACCCATATATATACAATTTAATAAAATAATAAGCAACCGTTTAATAAATTGTGAAAAAATAATGTATTTAAGAAGAGCGCTTTTGTCAGAAGTATTTCAGATACGACTTCTATATACTGTTTAATCTATCCCCATGTTTCAGCAGATAATGAAATATGATATAATAAAATTAATCATTAACTGTTTTATGACTTTGTCCTCATATACGCAACAACCTTGTCTGATGTTAATTTACTCATTTTGTTTTAATATTCCGATCATTTTGCTATAGTCAATATAATTACTATGTATCATTTCGTCAAGTAAGTATAAAGTATAGTAAGTATACCTAAGAAGGTATAACTTTTAATGTTGAAAACAATGACAAATTATCATATAGAATTTGTGTAATAAAAATAATTACGATTAACTATAAATATTAAAAGAATAAAAATGAAAAAAATTCTAAAACCCACTATCATTTTCCTTGCACATTTGTATCCAATCACAGTAAAGCTTTTTGTTGCCTTCTCGCCTGCTGCTAGAATAGCAGTAAGGGCCTTTCGGGTCTCTGTCGGGATTTCGACAAAAGTTTTCAGCATCGTCAGCATACAGATCGGGAAATGCGGAGTCCTACGGTTACAAAACAAATATCATCGAATTACTGTTAAATAAAAAGCTCATATACTGTGTAATATCATATTTATACTTGAAATATCATTTACATAAGTCTGTGATATATTCGCATAATGATTTTATCAATGAAGATCGTATATATATTTTTAGTAGCAATTATTATTTTCGATATTATAGATTGGATTGTAGTACGTATACACCTATATATTAGTTGAATTATTATTGACAAAATCCTGAAGAACATAGATGCGCTAACTTTTGTAATTCTATAATTTTAATGGATTAAAATATTTGTATAACTCATATATATATAGGTTAGTGCTTTAGCTAAACTATTTTTAATGTTAAACTCATAAATACGACGCAAAGATAAGTAACATTTTATTACAATTGACAAAAAGCCGAGCTTTCACCTTTCAAAAAGAAGTCATAATATATTCAGGGTATGGAGAATTACAAACATTTTTTTTAAAATTATTGAATTATAAAATTTAACTGTAAATGTAAATTAAACTATATATGTAAGTATTGTTGTATTTCTTGGCATTCATCACAAGTGATCATTACTTGCCTTTATTTATTATCATAAATACAATATATTTATTGATTCCATGTAATGCATTGTTAAAATTATTTGAATTCACATACTTATTATTTGGGCATGAAACGGCACTATTTGATTTCAAATTTGAAAAAATAAACATTGATTATTTTATTATAACTAATCTTATTAAATTTTAATAAATTAAATTTTGACCAAATCTTTATTGATAGTGTAATTATTATTTAAAACATAATAAATTGCTTCGCTACGGAATGCATGTATTACAGCAAATATTTGTTTATACATTATGCCATATAATTAAATATATGTACACATATATATATATATATATATATATATACACATATGTACAGTATA
>JAUZND010004515.1:0-11667 GCA_034780555.1 Coelogynopora nodosa
AAAAATGATACAAAGACTCTCAGCAGCTTGAACGATTAAATGAAATGATCGGTTATTAGGAATCCTGATCGGTTATTTAATTTATAAAGAAAATCTGCCCTGCACGGTTATGAGGGTCTGATCGCTTATTAATTTTTTCCTAAATATCCACCCTGCTCGCTTATTTTATTAGGCCTAATCGGTTATTCGGGACACTATAGTACATCATGTATATTTAATTGATTGCTTAGATTACATACAAACTATATAACTATTTTCTGACAACTATGTACAATTATAATTTACGAAACCATTTTGCGAATACTATACTAACTATAAATAAAAAAGGTCCTAATATTACCACAAATTTCCGAATAATGTGCAAAGTTTTGGAGGGTTCGTTGCCCTCACTGCCCCTTCCCCCCGACCACGCCTGCCAGTGCCAGCCATGTGTTAGACTTTTAATGTTTGAAAATGTATAATCTGCTTGAAATTATTTAGTATAAGATATTTATCTATATTATAAGATTTAATTGTTTAGCTAAAAAAGAAGGAGGATTCATTTATATTTATTGTATACATTACTTATTAATTGAATAAATATTTTATTAAAATCTAAAAATTTCTATAGTGTTCATTATTCATTTGAAATTTAATAAGTTAATGAAAATTATATCAATAGTTATAATTGTGATTTAGTCAAAATAGGAAGAAATGTGCACGTAGACAGTGTGTAAAATACTTATACTTATAGTTGTAAAAAGAGTGAAGCAGAGAGAACAGTAATTATTATAGGTTATCATTAGGGGTTAATACAGAACACAGTTAAACACAGCTTGTTGATAATATTTATTGGTATTTATATATATATATATATAACAACGAGTAACAATCTGGCCTTCGACCTTTGTCTACATTATATATCAATTCTTTGAATTACACTTCAAACCTCAAGTGTCACATATATATATAAGTAGTTAGCATCATAGAGTAAAAAATATATAGAGACTTGACACTTATAATGCTTTGTTGCAGTTTAATACTAGTATTAACTTCTTAACCGAAAACTTCAGCAAAATAATAATTTAAAAACTGATAGCAATAAAATAGTTCATGTAGTAAAACAGCTTTAGATATGCAGGCAATAAATTGTATTTTATAGACAATTTACGCATGTTAAAATTGTATGAATATGTATATTAACCCTTAAAATCAATTTAAAAAAATATTCAGCACTACTATTTTGTTCCGGTACTCATTCACATTATTTGTTTAAATAAGACGATTTTCCATTGACGAAACTTTATGACGCAATATACAATACATGAAATCAATAAGAGTCAAATTTCTATCTATTATAGTAGAGTCAAATTTTGGTTGAACCTAGAATGACAGAAAAAAGCCCAAGACTGAGATGCTTGGGGAAAAAATCTATGTACATTTTTGTGTTGTGGTAAATACAAGTCTAAAAACTGTTTAAGTGTATTATATTAGTACGTAGAACCAAAGAAAGCCTACAAAAGCAAAGAAAAAATACAATTACAGCTTGGAATACTCTATTCTAAATGTTGAACAACCGCTCAAACAAATTTCCATCACTCTCTATTTCCTCCAGCTCATCCTTGCTGTTGTCTTGTTCGATTTCAGCATTCACACAATCGTAACATCGACAGTCACCACAGGCTGTTACGCAGTTAAAACTATTACTACGGCATGTGCACAGATTTTTGCACTGAACGGATTTTTCGCCGTAGTCTTGCAATTACAGGGAACACATCCTAAAAAAATCGTCAGATGCAGGAACATGTAGGCTACAGAGCAGTAAATTAAATTTGAGTAAATACATTTAACAAATAGATTTCCACCGTGTTGGGAAAAAACAAACTTACATCATTATATTAGTCACAATCGTAACCATCTAGTTGTTAGAAATCTTCCACCCCCATTGTAATGGATCAATATCAGTTTGTTGTTCAGTGTCTACGCCTTTAGTGTTCATGATCTTACGTGGTTGGTCCCATCTGGTAGCCATCAAAAACAATGGTAGACATAGCATATTTGCTCTTGATATCAGATATGTATTGCTCCAGAATTTCTCTGTATGAAGAATGTGGCCTCCAAGCTACTCTGTGAAGAAGTGTGCTGAGAACCTCTGTGCTGATTGCTGAACAGATGCAACTTCAACTGAATCTGCTCTGCTTCAGTATTTTCTTTTTCTAAGCGGGCTTTCTTCCCTTCATGTCTCTTTCATCCTTTCTGTTCCGTGTTGTGGTGAGCGACGAAGACACCAGATGGTCTGCCAGAGCTGCCTTGTTTGATTTACTCATTAAACGGTCTTTGAATAAAGATGTCGTAACTGTAGTCAATTCGCACTTAAGGTAACTTGCCATGTCTTCCAATCTCTCCGCAGTAACATATTAATAAGCCTTGTAAACAGCACAAGAGGATTCACGTGAGCAGTTTGCTGGTCGATGATCACGCCTTTTTTCAAAGCTGACAACATTTTAATTTTGTCACTTCGCTTGACTGAAGCGTGTGAAATACAGAAACACCATCAAGTTTACTTTGGGTGTGATTGCCAACAACTTCAGCTTTGTCATAGTTTACGCCATCTGCAGAGACTGCAGTCAGCCAACATGAAAGTGATTTCAGCTGTTTCTCATCTGGGTCGAATGGAACGTGAAGGGAAAACCAGTAACATATGTATCTTCATCAGATCTTGCAAATCACTAATTGCATCGGCTGAAGGAGACTTCTACATGCTTTTCATATTAGATTTGAGAGTCAAACCAGAATCATTCATTCCACGCTCTCTAGTAAATCCTGCGAGATTCTTTAGCGTTCTCATCAAAATTTGTTCAATCGATAAGTCTGTCCAGAGCCCAGCCCAATACCGGTTACTTCGCCTGACTGAGAACAGCTTGTTTACCGCTAGCTGTTGATAAAGCCATGCATATTTTTAAGATAAGCTTTCCATTTCCTGCACATAAAGGCGTGCGCTTTTTATATAACGAATGTGTTTTATTGCAGCAAAAAGGTTGAGCATCTTTTCTGTGGCAGTGAGATGCGCCTTTTAATCACTGGTTCGCTCAATTCGAATATAGAATGCCTTACTTGGTAATATATTCAGCTTAAATAGTTATTATTATATTATTTATTTTTTATATTGAAAAATAAATAATTAGATTGGTAATATGGTCAGTATAAAACAACCACGGTGTGATGCTGTTCATGAGTTTTCTTTCAGATGTTCCTTTCGTAGTTCCAGAGCAAGTGCCAATTTGTCTAAGCTGTCTGTACTTTCAGTGGCTTCTTCTGCTACTTTGTCCGTCATCAACTTGTTGCATAGGTCCTGTTGTTAGTCTACATCAGATTCATTTAACATTTTATGGCATTGGAACTGTGAAACACAGAGTCTTGTAAGTCATTGTCGTTATCATCTTCGCTCTCATCTTCATAAGAAGAAAGTTTAGGTGTTTCTTCTTCTCGAACAACTTGTCTTACAACATCACTTGGGAAGAAATCCTCCATACTCCTCATATGCAGCGAAGCATCAACAAGCATATGTTCTCGCAGTGATCTCGCAATTGCTTTCCCTTCATACCATTTGTCATTTATTATGTAATTTGCTATGTCTTTTTTATTAAATATTAAAAAAAGTGTTTTTGGTAAAATACAAATGGTCGCCGTACTTTTTCTCAGGCTGTTTTTGTAACTATTTGGCACTGTAAACCTGATCAAGGTTACCCCCTGCCAGTTCCACCATCTTCCTATGTAAGTTCCCCTTGGCACTCCAGATATGCACAAGCTTGCTCGAAGTAGAATTGGCCATCTGAATCTGCCTGTCGTCCTTTTTTTCCTTTTTCAGCTCCAGCCTCATTGATGTTAAACCAACCGCGGAATCGATCATGGTATCTGTCCTCAGCCTGGACGAAGTCAAACAATGATAGTAAACGATCCTTTACTTCATGTCTCATTTGTTGTTACCTTTCTTGACCTTTTCATTTCAAAGTTGAATAACTTTGTCTCTTACCGGAATAGTAAAAGCTCTGAAAATGTGTGCCTGTCGGGATGACGAGGATTAACATATGCTTCGTCACCACATTAGAAACAATAGTCTTTCCAACTGAATAACACAAGATCTTGTCTGTGTGCTCTCTCCTTTTTGTTGGCCTCACTTAACCTCAAAAGTTTGTATAATCACGCCTCCAGCTTGCGTGCACTTTAATTATCTTTGGCGACCGACTTGTCTTTTGTTGGCAAAGGCAAGTATGCAGATCTACTGTATGTGATCTCGCTTTTCACTTTACTCAATCAGCGTGTCAAGTCACTTCCCAACTCTAGATAATTTCTCATTGCTTTCGGAATCTTTGCAAATCACGCATACATCCTATCCGATCGGTAGATTTTAACTATCGAAGTTTCTAAAACATGGTCTTAACTGCGTAACAGCCTGTGGTGACTTTCGAGGTTACGATTGTGTGAATGCGAACAGACAAGAGCAGGGATGAGCTGGAGGAAGTAGAGAGTGATGGAAATTTGTTTGAGCGGTTGTTCAACATTTAGAATAGAATATTCCATGCTGTAATTGTGTTTTTTTTGCTTTTGTGGGCTTTCTTTGGTTCTATTGTACATACTAATAAAATACATTTAAACAGTTTTTAAGCTTGTATTTAGGAAAAATACCATTGTAACCACCGAAAAATAGTGATCATTTCTAGGGAAATTTTGGTTTTACCCCCCCACAAAAAATTTTTTTTTCCCAAAACATCTGAGTCTTAGGTTTTTTTCTGTCATTCTCCCATAAAATGTCGCTTCTTTTGATACCAAATATAGCTCTGGTATATTTAGTTCCAGGTTCGGCTATTTTTCACAAAAATTTGACTGGACTATTAGCATAATATATTATAATCGTTAAATTTAGTGTTTTAAGATAGCGTCAAGTTGCGGAATATTATCAACTATAAAATCGGAACAGTTAACTACGAATAATTATGTCTAGATTTCAAAATATATAACTGAAATAACAAATAACTATAACAAATATAAATACATTGTTTTTAATTGTTATTTGAGTGAACCATAAATAATACTGTCACTATTTCTTGTTTTGATTTTTTGAATTGAGTGTCATATTATATTTAAATTATATTTTATTATAGTTTTTCTTTATCGAACACATAATATTACTATCTGTTAAATAATATCATAGTTATAAATAAATAAATAAATGATATCATAGCTATAATCAACTTCATAGCTTTCCCAGATTACAAATATAAATATTCTCTAAATGTCTTTAAAATGGATAACATTTTAACAATATTGGGGAAAAATTAAAGCTTATGACAATGCATGGAGTAAAAAAATTATTTAGCGTGAAAGTTGTAATTAAATTTGTTATACCACTTATTGAAATATAAAAAAATGATATATAATAAACTAAATCATTACTGTAAAGAAATTATGATCAAATATACTGCCGCAATTCTTTTTCCTAAAATACCTTCGCTAATTTCGAAGCTCAAAAGTCGATTAGAATTATTCGAAGCCTCAATAGTAGGTGAAACAATACTGCAGCATGAGTGCATTGAAGTTCTCACGTCGACACGAAAACATTTTAAAAATGGTTCTAAAACAATTTTCAAAGTATATTGACAAAGCAGATTGAACTTAGATCTCAAATTGTTTATTGATTGCTCTTCAGTTTAAAACAATAAGGCATGACTAGGTATGTAAATAGTAGATGTAATGTTTACTATTTACTTACATAGGGGAATCAGAACTTGAGAAATTGTGTCGGCGTTTTTTTTCAATATTGCCGCGACATGTAAAGACTATTGTACAAATGGGCAGCCGTCTTCAATGAGTCGAAAAACCGAAACAACATGCTATTTGCCAGAGCTTAACTGAGTTATAGTATTATTATAATATTACAGATCAATTTTTTTATTGTCTAATTTTATAATAAAGCAAATGTCATTGAAAATTAAAAACAAGTAATATACAGTTTACTCGCGCAAATAGGGTGATTTTCAACTTTCCTGAAACTACTTTTGCACCCAAAAATGTGGTGCTTTTTTATGTCTAAACTTACAATTTACATATAATATACATAAAAAAAAACAAGTAGTTTCGTGTTTATCTGATATATTATTTGATGTTTATATTATTGTACCTATTATACTAAAGTTATTGTGAGCATAACTATAATATGAATACATTCCGATTGCTGTAAATATAATATACAATGTATAACAAAATTAATGTTTTCAAGTGACGCCAATGACCTTCGGTACCATGTGAACATTTTCTAGAGCTGAGTGGAAATTAATATTTTAGAATAATGCTTGCGTTGGTGTCCTAAATTATTTGTTTTGCAAATACAATATATTTGGCAGAAATCAAATGGAAGCAAAGAATTCTGGCCGAGTGGTTAAGGCGCTGGTTTGCGGATGCTGAGGGCGTTGTCTCGGAACAGGTTCGAGCCCGCTCTCGGACTCTCCCGTTCCTGGCTAACAGCTGTGTTCGTCGAGTGTTTGCGACCCTTAATGGGTGCGTGTTGCATGAAAAAAAACTCCTGTCGCTTTGTGTGTGTGTCACTTAGATTAAAAATAAATGTTTTCGAAGTAAACATAAGTTTAGGTTTCACACTATATAGTAAACCATGTTGGACGGTAATGTGAACTTTTGGTCCATTCCTTATATATGTGACATTGAACATTTTCTTAAGTTTGTTATATCTATATAATTATGCTCTTTAAATCTTTAGAAAAAGCATTGAAAACGGATGAAATTGCCAGTTGTCGAATTTATGAGGTTGTAATCTTGGCACGAGTGGCATTAAATTATCGACAATTAAAAATATACTTTTAGATTTTATTGGTTAAATTATTTTAAAATGCTTTATATTGCCGTAATCCGGGATGAAAAAGAGGTTTGTGAAACCTATTCAGCAGGAGGGGGGCGGTAAAAGTGACCCACCATTGTTTAACATATCCAGATACAAATTTTATATCAATTAAAAACAAAATTCAATTGTAGAGTTTTTCAAGGTTATTCTGAAAGTACATAATTTGTTTTTTATAAGATGCTAAGTTAGGTGTCTGTTTAATGCCCATTATATATTAATTATTAATATATATTAATAAATAAATATGAATATATATATATAAATATACATTATCTATTAAAGCGCATTACATATAATAAATTACATAACAATCGTTATCAACAAGCGATAAACAATTTTTATAGTGTAAAGTCTACAAGGATTTAAATTGTTTATCAGAATGTTTATAATGATTTAAAATAGTTAGCAGAAATTTATTATTTAAATGTAATCTATTAATGAAAGTTACAACCTAAAAGCTTAACCATTTGTTGATACACAAATTTTAAAAAGGTTTAAAAATGATATTTTTAGTTCATTTTAAGACGTATTATGTCATAAAGTATCTATATATTTTCCCAAATTAATTTAAATATTTTCAAGTTTTGCTAAAGTTTTGAACTTCTAATAAAAATCTTGATAGTAAGTTTATATTTTTACCCAAATCTTACAAAATAATATCAAAAATTTTCTGAATTAAAACCAAAAAATATATGATCTCGATAAAAAATGCAAAGCTTAACAATAATTACAGGTTTTTAGAACTTACATATATGTACAACATTTATCTATTTATGTAAAATGTATATCTTTCAAAATTCAATATCTGTAAACATCTATATCTAAATTTTTTTTAAATAATAGAGTTGTAGTAAAACGATCAATTTATTTCAATTAAATTTCTTCTGCGTAGTTAGAGTAAGCCGCAAATATGTATGTACAGAAAGATTAACTCCAACCCATTTAGGCATACACCTCAAAGGAACCATGTACTGACAGTATTGCAAAAGTTTAGAAAACACAAAAACATAAAAAGTAAATATAGAACATAGAATACAAATAGGATCACATCTGTCTAGTCTCAGGTTAGCACACAGGGGAACAACTCCATAAAAAATTGTCTACACGATTGCAAAGTGTAAACATGACTGTCGCTGGGTTATAGGGACCTACTACCTACTATGTATGACTTAATTCTGACTGCAAATATAATCAATATCACAATTTCATACAAATTCTCTTAATTCTGCAAATGATATATAATTATCTACACTATTGAATTAACCATTAGTGTAATAAACTTGAAAAGACTGTATCTAGCATATATTCAGTGGGGTAAAAAGAGATATCGTTGCAATATTCATCAGTATATATTTGAAAAAATGAATCCAATATTTTGGAATGTTGGTCAAATATGTCCCATATCCGTCCTTCTAGGATGTCCATTATCCGTCCTTTTAGAGACAGTGACAGTGACAGTGACAGTCCTTCATTAACAGTGAGATGGGTATCAATTTCATATGTTTAAAATAGGGTGATTATTCAAATTATTATATATTTTAATATTTTAAAAACTGATAAAAGTTTTGGAATGTTGCACGGAGTTTTAAAATAAAATAAAAGTCACGGAATAGTTCATAAAATTAATAATCTGTAAAAGAAAAGTTATGTCCCTATCAATTTGCGTTATGGTCAAAAATAACCCTCCCGTCCTTCTATATAGTATAAATTATATAGGTTTCTGTTTATTATTTGTTTTTTTAATTTTTTGTCCAAAAATAAAAAATATAGGATTTATAAAAACGGTTTGGTTTAAAATATTTTACATGATTAAAAATGATACTAAACGGCATTAAACAATTGTATAAGATGGAGCACGTAAGTACTCAAATTGGTACTATAGATCCAATATTGGTATCAATTTTGTATATGAACTATAGGTGAGGTGTAAATAATAATATTGGTTACACCAATTATTATGTATTTAATTTATGTATCGTGACCTCATTATTGAGTGTGATCTTAAACAAAATCACATACAATATACTTGTTTCACTGGTTTTGTTGTCAACAGTGATCAAGCAAAATGAACTAGCGATCAATCAATCCTTTGTTTAATATGAATAGACAGCAGTTATCAGGGGGGAATGACATCTTGGTATAATACTTAGTGAACTGACTTTAGAAATTTAAGGTGAGTTGTTTTTTTCTTCTTCTAACTCTTGTTTACAATGGATTACAATAAAGTATTAGAAGACCTGGGCGGATTTGGGCAATTTAACGCGCTCCTATTCTTGCTTTTAAGTTATTTCGCTTTTGAAAGCGGCATTGAAGTGCAGACCACCATTTTGTCATTGTTCGTCCCCAATTTCACATGCGATATTCCAAATTCGACGTATGAAATCAGTGACAATGTGACCGCAGCGTTGGATCAGTGCTCCTTCAGCACGGGGAATGGCAGTAATACATCCTTTTCATGTAATCATTTTATCTACGATACCTCGGTTCTGGGGAGTACTATTGTTACAGAATTTAATCTTGTATGCGACCGAGCACATCACACCATGGACCTTATGACTGTTTATTTTTCTGGCGCCTTCCTAAGTTTCCTATTTGGCAACACAGCGGACATTATTGGCCGGAAGAAAGTTATCCTTATTGCAATGAGTATCCAGGTTGTGTCCTCAGTACTGGTTGCCGTAGTTCCAGGCCTGATTGCACAATACATTCTGCGGTTTATTGTGGGAGCTTGCGGCACACTGAATACTCAGGGAATCACTCTTGTAATGGAACTTACCCCAATACGACTGAGAAGCATCGTCGCAGGGACGTTTTGGATACCTTGGAGCTTTGGCTACATGGTAGCTCCGGCCTTCGCATATTTGGCTCAGGATTGGAGAATTATAAAGCTCTATACACTCATAACCTTTATTGTATATGTTGCTACTATTATTGTTATACCGGAATCTCCTCGTTGGCTTATTTTAAAAGGACGAAAAAAAGAAGCCATTAATGTTTTTAAAAGAATTGCTAAATATAACGGAAAGACAATATCTAATAAATATTTTGAAGACGGTATTGTTTGCCAGGAAGAGGTCACCGGGAAAATAACGGAACTATTTACATACAAAAGGTTATTGTTGACAACAATTGTGTGTATTATTACCAATTGGTCGCTTGTGTGTGCTTACTATGGTCTTATGATGGACATGACATTTGCAATTAAAAATATATTTTTAAACATTTTCCTCATGGGTTTGATTGAAATTCCTGGCGCACCAATTGCAGCATTTTCAGCCAAACGATTTGGAAGAAAATTGAGTTTTTATGTTGAGCTGATTCTTACACTAATCTTTATGATGACCGTTCCATTTTTGACACAAGATAGCACTGTGATTGTCTGGACAAGACTTATTTTGGCGTTGCTCGGAAAATGTTTATTAACAGCCTCTTTTGATGTATTTTTCATTATGGTTCCGGAAGTTTATCCCACATCATTGCGTATTGGAGCCACAGGGATAATTTTAATAGCGGGAACCACTGGACTTGTAGTTGCTCCTCAGATTTCCGCTCTGGGACAAAGAACCGCGGAATATGTGCCAATTCTTATTTACACGGTGCAGTGTGTTTTGTCGTTGGTGCTGGTTGCGGTCGTAATGCCTGAAACTAGAAAAACTGTCCTCCCTGAAACCGCCGCGGAAGCCAGCAAACTTCGTAGGGGACATGAAAAGGAGTGGAATGAATGGATGAAGCAAAAACGGGATCAATCAGAAGAAAAAGAGATGATAGACAAAGGGGGACAACCTGATTTAGGCGATAAGAAACATAATGAAAGCGACGATTAATATTAATCTAATGTAATAAATGACTGTATCTTATAACATTAAATGAATTTCTCTTTTTTTAACAGATTCATTTTCCCGCTTGCTTATATAGAGATCATATTTTTTAGTGAATAAAACAATAGTGTGTCGTTCATTTTCTGGGAAACATTTCGGAATCTAATTATTTTAATAAAGAACTCTGTATAGTATATTATATATTATAATTACAAAAATATATGTCTATCTACTTACTTTTTTATATTCAATGTTTATCTAAAATTGGTGAAGTATGTCTGTAGAAATGCCTATTATTCAATTTGTAAAGGCGACCGTACTAAAGGGAAATAAATGATAAATAACTTAGTTGAATATTTTATTTTTATAAATTTAATGCAAATGCATATTTACACTTGTAATTTTGAATAGAAACAGAAATATTGATTTTTAAATCACATTGTTTGAGTCGATTGCGTTAAAATGAAATCTCCAAATGTGACGTTAAAATAATTCAATTAATATAAAGTTGGCATTTCATAAATCATAATTATTTTGAAAGAAATTTTCGACATAAAATATGTCGACATAAAAATCTATTACACGCACTTTGTCCCTGCAATATGTGTGCAAATCAAAATTGCACTTTTAAAGTATGGACATTAAATCGTATATGTGATGCAATTACCTGTGGGTGAATAAAAACAAAAACATTAATATGAACATAAAATCTGGTTTTATATTTAAGCAAAATGTCTACACAAAGTCCATAAACAGAGTTTACACTACATCCCAATAATAGTTGCTGATCACTTACTTGGCTGGTATATAAAGAGATCTGTTCGATGATGTCTTGAAAGGGACAGGATCTGAGGTTGTATCCAACAGTAGTATCCAACTATAGTATCCAACAGTAGTATCCAACAGTAGTATCCAACAGTAGTATCCAACAGTAGTATCCAACAGTAGTATCCAACA
>JAUZND010004516.1:0-11666 GCA_034780555.1 Coelogynopora nodosa
TACTATTAAAAAATTGAATTATGTTAGAATAGGCTAACATTAAATTTTATTATGAAATTTATATTAAAATATTGTGTTTTAAACAAGTAGACTTTCTCTCAATTTTTCACAAAAAGCTTACTATTATATTTTCTAATCACTTAACTGCAGTCACTATATCACTGTTGACTGTCTATCTATATGTTAATACTACTTAACTCAATTATGAATTGTAGAACATATTATGACTATAATTATTATATAATTACTTTATTAACTTTTATAGTCTATATTTTCAATTTAATATAATTTTATAATTATTTATTACTATGTTTAATTATAACGAATAAAAATTATTTATTAGTATTAATTATAAAACAATTAAATAAATTGGCTTACAAGAAGATAACATATTCATAGCTTCAGTTTTCGATGAAGCTTCAATCGCAACTATTCTTTTAAAATCATTTAGTAAAATTTGGAACGTCGGCATTATTATATGATCTTGAAAACTTATTAATTTATTAGAAATAATTATATAACTAAATTTACGAAATGAGAATTTTAAGAAATTATAAATTGCGCTTCAGTTACTATGGCAAATGTAAACGTTCAATTCTTCAACAACGGTGTGAAGCGTATTGAAAATTCGAGAAACGGATTGAAAAATTCAAAAGACCTTGACCTACATAAAAACAAACAATTGGTTTTTCTATAATGTAATTAGTGCTAAAAAGCGCAAAAACGAATACGCCGAGAAAAACAAACGATGACATCACAACTTTAGTTTCACAATCGATGTGCCGTTTGTATAAAACGAAAAGGCCTAATGGCTGACAGAGAGTGCAGATTTTGTTTTGTAGATTTTTATGTTGTTGGACATTTTAATCTAAGTACTAACTTTTTTCAAATAGAAAACATTCTAGACTATTATCTCCTTTCTATTTAGTTTTTACTCTGCAGAGGACTGATATGGAACTGTACACATATTATAGTTTTTTAAGGTAAGTAATTATGCAATTAATATTATATATAATAATCAAATGGGTAGGGTATAGTAGTATAGTTAAAACATCATACTTTGGCTTGTTTTTTTCAGTTTTGGACTTATTGATGTTGAAGAACCCAGTTCATTCCAGCATTTCACTTTCTGTAGTGTAACTAAACTGTTAATAGTGTCTTAAATGTACATAAATTCACATACAAATAATAAAATTAATTTTGCTTTAGTTGTGGTCTTTTCTATATGACAAAAAAAGTATGTATAGTTTCATATTACAGATGATGACAAAAAAATTGGCCCATTGGCTTTAGTCAAATGATTAATTAAACAATTTATTTGTCCATTTTCTAAACGCTACATTCTAAAAATAATAAATATGTGTTAGTTACTGCTTTTACTTTTGAACCATTGTCTATAGATATTGTTATGCAAATATTTAGATATAATTCTTCACTCATTCATTGTTGAAAAATATAGTTAAAAATGATCTGGGGGTTGTAGAGCTCTCTGGGTGGCATTATTGACAACTTTAAAAATATTAAAGTATTGCATGCTATCAGATTAGATAATTTCTATTAATTCTAATTAGTAAAACACAAAAAATTTGGCATTGTATGTCATTTTAGTAAGGCTCAGCTACTTGCCTTGCCATGGGCCACCATTGATGTTATAACTTCCTTAGATTTTTGTGTTGGTCATTTTGATCCCTGAGAAACAAATTGTTACTCAATATCAACCAATTTATTAGTATTGAGATTCATACCTTTATATATATTTTATATGAACAGTTAATTAGATTCATTACTTCAGCAGGAGCAAACAGTTGGTTTACATTCTTTCCATTATTTCTGTTTTCAATCTATCATACCTTAAACAATCAGACACTAACACATTTTTTAAAGTTTTCATAATTTTAAAAATTGATTTGTTTTTATAATATTTATGTGTAAATTGTAAAAATCAGTAAGTCTATAGACATTTTCTCATAAATGTATTCCTAAAATTTGTACAATTGAGTTTATACAATAATTAAAAAACTACAAATATGTTTGTTTATTTATCAAATACATGCAAGGTATTGTCGCATGGGCCAAAACATTATGTCCATACACATAAATTTTACATTAAAAATATATATGCATATTTTTTAAATTGTCAATGTTATAATGAAAGTTTTGCAAATGTTTCATCCAGGGAGTTTTTGAATGAAAGTGGGGTATTTTGTATGCACTTTTCTGATAGGATATTTCTTAGGAAAAATTTGTTTTGGTAGATAGTCTGTGGACATGTTTGTGTGGCACTAGAAAACAATGAGCAAATTTCTAAGATACTTATAGTTCTGTGGTAATTGCTGGTCATCCATGTTGCAGCTCTATATTGTACTGCTTTCATCTTTTTAAAGACCTTTTTTGTGAGGATTACAAGCCATCAATGTTTATTCCAAACTTTATGAATTAAAATCTTTATCATTATGTGGTAGTGCCAGTTCAGTTTTTTGTTGATGTTCACATATACCTAGTTAGCTAGATATGTGAACATTCTGTAGCATGTGAACATGAATTAACTACATATTTATCTGGCTAAGTATGCTTTTTCCTTGTGATTTAAATAATATTGTTCTTTTCAAGATGACATTTTATTTGCCATATCTTTTCCCATTCTTGCACATCATCAATGTCTCCTTGTAGTGCATTATGATCTGTTGGTGACTTTACTTTCCTGTATAGAAGACTGTTTTAGTAAATAGTCTTGTTGCTGATGTGGATAATATATTTATATATATTAGGAACAATATTGGTCCCAGTACAGTATCTTGAGGTACTCCTCACATTTATGCCACAGATTTTTTCTATATAAAAATAATGTTAACCTGTTATTGAAAGCAATATATGATCTATGCATATAAACTAAAACCACTTATTTGGGAGTATATTTTCATAACTTATTACATTTAGGACATCCATGCCACTATAGAACTCTAGAAAATGTTGAGGTGTGGTCACCAATGCTGGCTCTTATGATTGGCCATCTTAAACTTCAGAAAATATGTAATTCTGTGCTAAATAATACAATTATTTCATTGTTAGCTCTTTGTTCATTTGATTTGTTGTGTGAATATATTTCCATTAACTGAAATAATGAATTGTTGAACATTTGTATATAATATAATTATTTGGTTTTTATAAATAGATATTATTGACTTCACTTTTATATATTTAAAAAATATTATATCATGAATTATGAACATCATATAAAACCCAATTATTGTCCATTATAAAAACACTTTATATTATATATACCTATTTTCTACTTGAAAATGTTAGAAGTAAAAAAGTAGTTATTTCCATTCTGATTCTATTATTAATATATTTATGTGGTTTGTTCATTCAAAAAAGTATATACACAGCATTAGTTTAGATGCCTAAAATTAAATGTTTATCAACTAAAATTGCTATCAATATTCTCTCATAGTTGCCCTGTGATAGTACACTATTTAATGAAATTCAGTTATGATACCATTCTTTAGTTATTTGTGTAATTATTTGTTTAATAGAACATTATTGCTAATATAATGTGTTCTTCACATGTAAGTGGAAATTATGGGAAAAAATAATTGTATTAGAAAATGTTATTATTTTTTCCTTATATTTAAAAATGATGTTTTTTATTATTTAATTAAAAAAATGTTTTGAAAAACAGGGACAATATGTTATATTTTTATGGTGTTTAAAGGTTACCACATTTTATTTATAATTAAAAAATTCCATTTTATAAATAATGTATATTTTTTTGTTTATATGTAACAGTAGATGTTTACTATTTGTTGTTGACAGTTTAAATTATGACCATGGTTTTCTTTGTACCTGATCAAATATGGAGCTACTTGGAACGGATTTGATTGTGATAATACACTGCCTGTTGTGTTTCTTATCATAATAAGCAGCAAGTATTTACAGAATGTATAAGAATATTCAAAAAAGTAATGCCCAAGTTAATAATAGTGGAAACAGTTAATACTGTTGCCATTGAGGCAGCTGAAGGTATTTTAAAAGTATTTGTAGCTGAAGATAAATTGTATTTTTAGTAGACAAGTGCATTTCCTTAGAATGTTTCCATTGATCAACATACTCTGATATTATTTGAGGATTTGGACTGCTTATCTGTTGCTAGTAGATGTAGCTGCAGATGGGGAAGAAGCTAATGAACTTACTGAACATAATCAATAAATGTGTTGAGAACTTAATGCTGAGACAGGATGCAAGGAAGTCTGCCATCAGCGAGGTTACCAATGATTGGCTAATATCCTAAGGAAGGACCGAATTTGTAAATCACCAGGTTTGATGTTGTGTAACAATAAAATGTAAAATAGGGTTAAAATTATAAAATTATATTCATAAATATTTTGGAATCAGATGCCTAAATCTCCCGTCATTCATTGTACCATCTTGGTTCTCACAATCGAAGATTTTGCTCCATTATAAAAATCAGTGAACACACTAATTCAATTCTCATATCTTTAATATATGCAAACATTCATGCAATTAAATTGAATAACATTTTAAACAATTTTAACTCAAAATTAATTGGAAACCATGACAGATTACGAAGAATAGTATAATAGCATTGTACCTAATTGTTTCTGACGGTATTATTGTGATGTTTAATTGTTTATTAAGTGTAATTATTATTTCTTTATGTTTATTTGTTCTAATTTCGTTGCATACATCAAGTGGACCTAAGTTGTCATGTATCATTGACATGCTTCAAGTTTATTCGGTTATTTATCTTCCACTTCAGATCCCTGGAATGAGGAACAACCACTTCAGCCACTTTCTCTGAAGGCAGATAATGCTGCCCCGTTCATGTGCGGTCTCTACTATTACGAAGTCATAGTGTGTCTGAAAAGTAACCAGGGGTACGTTAACTGGCCGCCTTTCTTCCCTTTTTAGTTAATGACATATTGCTGTGTAGGTTGGAATAAAAATGACCTATAGTATACAAATGGTAACTGTTATTGATTATATATTCATTTTAAGAAGCCCTGGAAACTTATGTAAACGCGGGAAGATTTTAAACATTATCTTAATTATGACTTTTAATAATCTCATAACTTATTTTATGTTTATGAGGCTCATGTCTAATATTTTCGTTATGTGTGACTATTAAAATTAAACAAAATCGTTTCTATATATTATAATGTTACATTCAAGTAAGCTTTAAAATAGTTTGAAATTCATCGATTTTTTCCATTTAAGAAAGTGTCTACAAACTTAATTGCAAAAAATTAATTAAAATACTATTTTTAACAGTTTTGAATTTTTGTTATCTAGTTATCTACATTTATCTTCATGATGTTCGTGTATTTGATTTCAATATTTAGTGTATTGTTATAGATACTGTATCATCTCTCTCTCTCTCTCTCTCTCTCTCTCTCTCTCTCCAGACACATAACAATCGGATTGCAGACCAGTGCAGATAGTGTCAAGAAGCTTCCAGGTAGGTTTATCGAGTGCCAGTCTGTGATGTCGCAAGTATTCGATTATTGATTCATGTCCAACGCCCCCAAAGAAATGTGGATATCATTAGTCAGACCCGTAGAAATGTCATTGAGAGTGGGTGTACGAAATTTTTGTTGGGGGTCCCTGCTAAATTAATAAAAACAAGTGTGCTTTTTTACATTTGAGTATAATTTCATAAATAAGATATTACAACTTATAATGAGAAACAAAAAAACTTGACAAAGGTGACATATTTCTTGAACATATTTCACCACAGTGTTGGAGGTGCTATATTATCAATTTTTACAAAAAGGTAAAACATTGTAGGGAACTATAATTTGTTTTTTATTACAAATGTATAATGCTTATGTAAACGATACAACATTTTCCCAAAACAATATCCACGAAAGTGTTACGTGCATTAGATCGTGACTCATTAGAACGAGTCAATAAAAACTCAGTCGTAGCTCACGGAAACTTACGAAAACTTTTGCGGTTGAATTCAAATACATTTCATCAATGGGATCATGATGCACATTTAGGACTATTAAATGGTTTAACCTTTATAGTCTCATGCGGCCACGCAGATAACTTTTAACACGATTCATCGTGGAGAAGGAGCGTTCATACGAGGAATTTGTTTGTGTTAGGACCATCAATAGTTTATATATAGTCACTACACCAGACATCAACTCCTTCTGAGCAAGGGACATACCTTTTACAAACGAAATAACTTATTTTGGAAGAGCTGGGTTATGTTCCATAAAGTGGCTTGTTAGAATTTTCAATTGTACGTCCAAAAGTGAAGCATTCTTCTTGGAATCGTTCGGCAGAACGAAAATTCTTTTTTAATTTCTTCAGTGATTTGTTTTCCATGTGTAGAGTAAATCTAAATGTTTTCAAGACACAAAACCGTTGATTAATGTATGTGATAGTTTTGTCAAAAAATGTCATAATATAGCTGTCGGTAATAGGATTCTGCATCTGTTGTCGAAGAAGACTCTCCATCCCCAAGCTCAAATCGTCAAAGGGCTTTCTGTTTTCGAAGCAATTCCGCTTCAGCAACGTTCGTCGGCTTTTTAGAGGACGTCACTAAATTATTTGTTGAAATAATCAGGCAGCAGTTCTTGTTTGGTGCATGGTTAGTACAGCTGCTCGAGTTAGTGTTTCACCTTCAGATGCAAACAATTGACTTTTGTGAGGAACGGGTGTGCTTATCTGTTTGCCTCAAAATTGATTCGGCAGCACAGAGTGTAAAAAAGAAAATTTGTGCATTTGTCTTTGAACACCCAAATATACGGGCTCGTGTTTCCGAATTGAAATTTGTTCGCAAACTGACTTCATTAGGCAATTACATTTATTCTATTTATTAATTACACTATGTCACAGTCCATAACAATAAAAGTTTTGCTTATATTAACTAAATGTTATATACATATGGTCATATTTTTTACATTTTTGTAGATATGAGATTTCATAGTCGATATGGGACCCTCTAATCAAAAATGTATCTAATCAGTTGTTTTTGAATTAAATGCCCAATTAAAGGGCCTTTCAAATTAATCAAAGGGGATCCTCATTATTAGCACTTCCCTCGTTCCCACAGTTTCTATGGGCCTGTTTGAATTTAATTTTAATTTGTACACCAATAATAGATACGATTGAACATGGGTTATTTTATGTAATAACAAAAGAAGATTGGCTTTATATTTTCGTCTTGATATTCCTCTCACAAAGTTATTGACATCCACATCTTATCAAATGGTACAAGTAATGTTGGACATATACCACTACCAAACATAACGTTCATGGTATTCATGTATCGTTGTTTGTCATTGTTTTATACTTTCACTTCATTTAGTGTTTTATTGTGTGTAAAGTAAACTAAATAGGTGTTTACTCTATATTGTTTATCAATACCAAATATTATATCACTTTTTCACCAACCTGTTATTTTTAATAAAATAACTGAAAGTCATTTTGTATATGAAACGTTGAATCAATTTTTCATTCGGTTTTCTATCAAGTGGACCTAAATTATTGATTTACCTTTAGATCCTTCAAAAGGTGTGTTTAAAACCAATTGTAGATTTTGTGGCCCATTTTCTTATCATTATTTTTATACAGTACGTAACTATTTTCTCTTTTGATGAACAATAGTTTCAAGAGCTGCACATAACTGTAACGCTATATCTTGTCAGCCCTTCCTCCACTCTCTCCGTCCAGGATTCTCGGCCACATCCTTCGGTTACCATAGTTACAGCGGCGAGTTGTACAACGACATAGCTGTGTCCAAGTATGGACCCTCCTTCGCCGAGGGCGATATCGTTGGCTGCGGAGTGGACTTCGTCAATAACATATTTTTCTTCACCAAGAACGGCCAATTTCTGGGCAAGGCCTTCGAAGGGAAGCTAAATGTAGGGACTTTGAGCTTTTTATTTTGGTTACTTGTTAAGTGAAGGCTGCATTGGCTTTAGTTAGATGAGAATATTTAGTTTGGGAGATGAATTGTTTTACCCAAAATCAATTTGACACCCGAAAGTCATTGGAGTTTGTAGCTTATCGATTAGCTGGTCAGATTCATTGATTCATTATGTTTACATTGTATGTTTTTTGTGTAGAGTATAGAATAATCCTGTGACCGATTATAAGAATACATAATTCTATCTGACATTAATGTGTTATAATGTTCGTCATTGTTTTGTCGTCTATCTTGAGTTAAATTGAAAACATCATGAAGGATTTTTGAAATTCGTTACATATTACGCAGTGAAAATTTAAAAAATATTTTTTCATGCGTATGCGTATGATTGTTCGTAAAATGTCTCTTAAACTGTATTAACATATGTTCACCGTTGCTCAGCTTAGATGACAGTAATAAATGGTCCGTCTTTTGTAATATCTCACCATTTATAAGAATTGAAAATACTATACATACTCTTTTTATACTCTTTTTATCATATCAAAATAACTTTGTCAGTAGAAATTACCTGATGCGTGCAAAAAATATGTATTTCATAAACTTTAACAGAAAATTTAAGGGTACTATTGAGCTGACAGTTTATTTACTTAGCTGCCTGTCGATTATAACGATTTTCATAAATGTATAGCACAACAATGGTCTCTTGTTTGATGTCTGCTGACGTCATCAATTATCCTTGCGATATTGAAATTTTCTTCTGGTTTTATCGTCAAATTATCCTCAAAAAAATCATTTATTTAGAAATAATTTTATTAAACTTATCTCAACTGAACAAATGACATTTCAGAAGATTAAAATATTATATTGCCAACAATTAGATATTTTCATTGTTTAATTTTATTGAATCCATTAATTGAAACGTATTCAATTAAACATATATAGTATCTAATGTTTAACTGGTGCGATGTAATGTCGTTGCATTGAAATGAATCAGCACATATTAAAACAAATTATATTAATACTGGAAATGTTTTGTTACGTAAATTATCATTATAGATTATATAATTCATTAAAATAAAGAAGGTTTGGTGAGGTTTACTTGTTTATTTACAGTATTTACTTAAGCAATAAAACAATATTTCTTATAACATTTTTACCTAACCAATTAAACTGGGTTTTGCACTTCACCATATTTTTTATGTTACAGTCAATTGTATACAACAATAAGAGACAAGCGCCAGATAAGTATTGACGAATTATCGATCGCTCACTGTTGCCCCACCCTCCCTCACAGGGTCTCTACTCAGTACCCCTCTACCCAGCGGTGGGTCTGTCCGGGGGGTCGGTCAAGGTGTCCGCCAATTTCGGCCAGAAGCCTTTCCTCTTCGCCCTGTCCGAGTATCTGTCCCGGGTGCGTAGCCAGTATCTGGAGCGGGTCACAACCGACCACTGCACTGACGAGTTTGCGTTCATCCGGATGAAGGAGTAAGTTCATTGACTGTAGAGGGGGGGGGGGGGGGGTTGTGATTTCTCTATTAGCAGGAAATACGACATCTTGATGATAAGTGGAAATCTACCATTTTGCGGCAAATTCTTTGAAAAGATTCTGAGTCCGTAGTAATATTTTTTGGACAATCAGCAGAAAATTATGAGACAATCTCCGTTTTTTATCCAAAGTAGGCAATTTCAGTTTTTAAAATTGGTGGTACTTTTCCTTTTCCAATTTCTAAATTATAGCAAGAAAACTGTAGATTGTAAACTGAAAGTGAGGTCCCACATGTTGTTTCTTAATATTATACGAATACTTTTCTAGTGCGATTATCTATTTCTGTCCCATTGTTTCACGTTTCTTGTTATTTTAATGATGTTAGAAAAAGAGGTGAATTTTAGTTTTATCATGGGCAACCTGATTTGATTTTTATGAGCTCCATTTTATTGATACATTTTGTTTCTGTATATTGCATTCCGTGTATTATTTCTGATCTGAATTGTAATTTTGATAATGTTGTTGTTATTGATGTGGCGATTTTAGAAGAAATAATTGATGAATATGTAACAGATTCATTGACTAATCCTCCTTGAATACCTCCTTGTGATATACATCTTCATTTTAATATGCCTTTTTTTAGATTCCAGAGTTTACTCCGCTGAAGCTTAAATAAATATAAAATAATGAATTCTGATAAACTGAAGTGATAGCAGCAACAATTCATAAAGTGTTCCCCCTTGATTACGTCATAATATGAAACTAGTGACATTGCATTTGCGGTTGTGAAAAAATGTTGGCCAAGGAAATTCAAGAGCCTTACACTTGTCTCATTGAAGATGGTTGACTTATGCATCACATACTGACAGTATATACGATACTCAAACCTCCTCAGTTGATAGGATAGTCTATCTACAGAAGACAGCTCCAGTTTACTCATTAGATGGAGTCATCATAACAGTCATTCATCTCACCGACTTCTTGGCTTGAAGTACTTTAGACTCGTCAGTTCTTTTAAACCTTTAGAAATATTGAGCGAAAACGTCGCCAATTTGTACCAATCTTGCAAGATTATTTTAGGAAACATATAATACGCCGTTATAGATTTGATGTTGAGGCATTGAATTCGTAATATAATGTAAAGTGATGTGAATATAAATATTTCAATTATATAAATACTTCATAATATTTAACATGTAAATAATGGTGTCACTATCCTTCTTTCTGCATTTATATCCATCTCCGAAATGTGTTTTTGTTATAATGTTAATTAGTTTTGCTTCTTTTGTGTTTTTTTCTGTTTGGAGAATTTTTTTATTATATTATTTTGTATTGGTCTTTTGCGTTCTTCAGTATAACTGTCTGACTGGGCTATTAATCTTATTGTCTTAATTATAGTATTAACATTCATTTGATCATATTTGGACCTCTCTAACTTCAGCCTCCATTTGTCCTTCTCACTGTAATGTCTTGATAATGAATACGAAATCTTGGGAGGAATATTGAACTTCTTTTGTTTCTTTTTCTCCATAGTTGTATACTTTTATTTAAGAGCAAAAACAAGTAACCCATCGCGCTAGCAATATTGAACAACATTGTTTGGATAATCCTCAATTCTATCTATCATCGCTACTTCTGTTTTCTCTGACCATATAAACCATCCTTCCTCTTACCACCCAATCTCTCTGTATCTGTATCCACTCTTCCTCTCGCGCTTCTGGAATTGCTATTAGCAAGTTTAAAAATAACGGATATTTTATATCATTTAGGCCATCTAATTTTAAATTTGATACACAATTTTTTAAGCTTCTTTTTCACGGTAAATGTCAGTAATTTGTTTGACCATGATTCACCCCATCAATCTCTCTCTCTCTCTCTGTCTCTCTCTTCTCTTCTCACTATAGACTGATCGGCAGCTATCTGGGACACCACGGCTTCGTCTCGACGATGAAGTCCTTCGCCAAGGCAACCGGCCAGTCCTGTGAGAAGGGCATTGAGGCTGTTGAACACCGGAAGGAGCTGCGCACACGCATCTTTCAGGGCCGCTATGACACCGCCATCGATCTCATCAGGACGCACTATCCCTCCGTGTTGACTGCCAAGCCGGGCCTGCTCTTTGAGCTGCGCTGTCGTCAGTTTATTGAGGCTGTGAGTCGTCATGGTTACCCGCTCAGTTAGCGTCGTTATCGTCGTACATGTGTACAGGGTGTAACAGATAGATACGACCCCTCTTCAGATCGGACCGTTATTGTTTAGTTATTATTAAATGGTAAAACA
>JAUZND010004517.1:0-11666 GCA_034780555.1 Coelogynopora nodosa
GATAAGACCAACATATCCGCTCTGACTTAAAGATAAGACCAACATATCCGCTCTGACTTAAGGATAAGACCAACATATCCGCTCTGACTTAAAGATAAGACCAACATATCCGCTCTGACTTAAAGATAAGACCAACATATCCGCTCTGACTAAAAGATAAGACCAACATACCGCTCTGACTTAAGGATAAGACCAACATATCCGCTCTGACTTAAAGATAAGACCAACATATCCGCTCTGACTTAAGGATAAGACCAACATAGCCGCTCTGACTTAAAGATAAGACCAACATACCGCTCTGACTTAACTATAAAATTAACATACCGCTCTGACTTAAGATAACACCAACATACCGCTCTGACTTAAAGATAAATAATGGCATCACTGAAAATAAATAAAATTCCAATAACAACAAATTGTTCATAATTGTAGCCAACAACTGTTTTCTTTCTAGCCGACAACAATGTTTTACTGTAAGCGACAACAATGGCCGTTGTTAATCATCCAACAAAATGATGCTTATGTATATGTAAGAATTAAAATTAAATGAAATTATGGACTGTATAATATTTAATAATTCTGAACAATATATTTCAAATTTTTTCAGGCAATATTATTATTATTAAGTTTTCCAAAAGTATCGATGTATCATTCATTTAAATTATATAGTCAACTTTATATATGTACGCTATTTATATATATATATATATATTCTATGCGATATACTGAAACAATGTTTTCCAATAAAAATCATCAATATATAAAATATCAAAATACACAGATTTTTTGTTTATTTCAACGGATTATAGGTTTTGAATTCTATATGATTCACTAATAAATATACGTGTTCTAAAAAGTATACAAACAATTTTATAAGGAAGAGAGTCGGTAAGTACTCTACTATAATACTCACATATGATTTCCAAATGTTTTGGAATTTATCAATTGATTTATACGCATATTGAATCTAAATTTTAGTTAAAATATAATAAATAATAACAAATAAATGTCATCTAAATAGCTTATACCTTTTATATGTGTTATATATGTAATACAGAAGTTACTATTATTAACCTAAAACTAAAAAAAATGCTCACCTGTCATTAATTGTCATATAAAGAATTGCATTTGTAGATTACTTCAGGTGTGACGACTATAGTCCTAATAAATAGTTTTAAAACTAGATTAGATTAAATATAATGATGGATAAAACAAATCAATTAAAATGCAATTATACTATTAAATTATATATATTCACGCACATAGAAGAAAATTACTTATTTAACAAGCATTTGTAAAAGATTACATTTATTTTTAAAATATTTGTAATTTTGATATTATTTGATATATTTAAAAAATACAAAATTATTTTTGAAACTGTTGTCTATATAGTTATAGTAAATAGCCCATCATTTTCACAATGTAAAGAGAAGACTGAGGAGACATAAAAACCTTAGTAACTAAAAGTCTAAACAAATGGAATAAAAAACTAAATAATTAATACATTGTGTAGTACAAAAACCATCAATAATCATATTGAATTTTATGGCGTCATAATGTTAAAAAATATAGATATTTAAAAATTGATATATTCAAATTGCAGACATTATATCAACAGTATTATACAACCAATAAAAAATTTCTCTGTGTTATTTAAAAATAGCCAATTTTTTGCTTAAAATAATTATTGCTTTGAAGAAGGTTACCAAAGAGTTAGGAAAACAATTCAGTACAAAGTATGCCACAGTATAGTTCAAAAGGAAATAAACTTAGACCGACAAGTGCGCTCCTTCTATTTTTAACGACGAGAATACATATTTTTATTAGCATCTTAACTTGTATATTTATATAGACAGTGATATTAAAATCAAAAGTAAATTTTAAAAATCATTCATTAAAAGGTCATTAAAATAACATCACGCATGTTTCAATTATATATCAGTAGGAACACATTTATAGCATTTAAAGCTCAAATAGTAAAAAGTAAAAATAGTGTTGCCATAAATTCGTGTTTTAAGACGAGAAGCCACAGATGTTTGTCAGTTTCAGTGTTTGGAGGGTACTTGTTCAAAACCAAGTGGAAAACTATTTCGATGCAACAAGGCATTATATAAACTTCACTATATGGCGGGGAATCAAGCGGTAAAGAAGGAGGTGGGAAAGTCTGAAGTAGGTATAGACGGATAGATAGATAGACTGAGGATAGAAATTCCCTCATCGAGGGGGCAAACTAGCCTGACATAAGAGTCCTAAAATGTCGCCAAGAAGTCGGCGCTTTCAACTGAGAGAGCCAAGATAGACGATAGATTAGAATGAAGTAGAAGTTCTTTCCCGAGAAATATATTACTGCCGACTACGGAAGCGATTTCTGCCAGAGTCACTCAGTCACTGTACGACAAATGAAAAGGAACATTGCTTTGTTGACTGTGCATCTAACTCCAGTCTGGTGATTTTGAGGGCGCGGTGACACTTTAATCCCAAATTTGTCCTAACTATAGGTTATTCTGCTGTTTTTAGTTTGCTTTTAATGTATTTTTTATTTGGGTTAGTGGATAGTGTGTTTTAAAAGGTTAAAAGTGTTTACATCATTCAAAAGGAATATATTTATTATTTAATGATATATATATAAATAGAAATATTTCATGTCATTTTAAATGTTAAAAGTGATTATAGCATTATACAATATTATGTAATATAAGTTCTATCTATGGTACAATAAACTTCTCGGTAAAGTAAATCCGAATTTAGTAATGATATCAATAGTTAAAAAGTATTAATTACATTTTAGAAAGGATACATTTTGTACTGAATAATAAATTAGCGATATTACCAGTATTTAAAAAATGTGTTGCTTATATATATTAAAGTTAAAATGTTACTCATGTTTCTAAAGTAATTAGTCTCAAATTTTAAACTTTGGTCTATATAATTTTGCTCATTCTGGTTCTGGTTTAACATGTTCCACGAGCATGACTTACTATCTGATATGGCCTGACATCACCTGATCTGATATGATCTTACTATCTGATCTAATCTGGCCTGTTGCCTTATGTGCAATGAAAGTTCCAATTTATTGTGTTGTTTTTGTTTTCACATTCTTAAGCTCCAAATGATGCCATGTGCCTTTTTTTGGAGCTTTTTATTTTTTATTTATAATTAAAATAGTTTTGTTATCAGTATTTTACTATTATCATTCGAATATTTTTTTTGCAATATAGATGCAATTTTAAAACCATTTTACCACATTACAAAATTGAGTAATAAAAGGATTATCACTAGAACATTATTTCTTCTTTGCGTAAGCATTTCTGTTAGTCCAGTATTCTCTTGGGTCCAGCAGTCCTGTTTGTCCTCCAGTAATGTTCGGTACGGTATGTCGTTAAGTATATCGCATAAACGCAGGTATTATAGTTTTAATCAGTATTAATGATTAAAATTAAACATATTTAGAAGAAAACATGTTAAGATTAATGTATTTTTATTAAATATTGAACCTTACCCAATGGGACTACTGAATTATAATGAGAATCCTGAACATTATAGCTCAAAAGGTTATGACAACCTGCGGCCTAGTCTAACAATCTAATATTGTAATAAATTATTTATTAAAAAATGAACACATAACATAATGTTCTGTACTTACTCATTCCGTCTACCTCGTATACATCAGGTTTGAAAAGATTTTGATTGTTCGATGAATCGACATCGAAGAAAAAGGTTTTCCCCTAAAACAAATTAAGTATACAATAAAATACTTTTAGAATTATTACTTTTCTGATTTAAAATATTAGTTACTTTGCAGAGAGTGTATAACATTATAAAATATAATATTAAAATTAAAAAACGGTGATAGAATTTTGTAGAATTTATCAAAATTAACAAAATACAGTTAACTGACATTTTTAGCTAGACACTTTAAAGTAATCAGCCATATATTTTTAAAAAGAATAACACATTATAGAACTAACAGTTATATTACATCGAAATTAAATTAAATGCAATAAATACAATAAAAATTGTGAGTTTATATTGAATTTTATATATCTACACAAATTAAAATTTTATCCCTTCCAAAACATTTAAAATATCATTTTATAAAATGGCTGTCAGAGATTTGCCATTTTTTATACTTGCCTTGATTTTTTCAATTTATTATCTATCTTTATATTTATATTATGTTGCATTATTAACAATTTAACATTAAATGTGGATTAAGATAACTATACACCATTTATCTTTCTTCTACATAGTACTATTTGTATATGTCAATCGTTTTGTGGATATAAACAATTATATATATAGTTGTATATCAAGTTTTTCCTTCCAACTGTGAAATTTTATAAATGATTTCGTCAATTAAGATTTTGTTTTCATTAATTAATTATGTATAGATTTGATTGATAATTGAATTGCTTTTACCTTAAAGTCTATTTTTATTAAAAACTATTTATTATTGATAAATAATTCATACGAAATCGTTTAGTTGATATTGTAGAATTTTTGAATACTTATATAAATAAGTATGATTGTTATTTAATTAATTTATAGTTATTTCCATTTACCAGTAGATTCAATTTGTCAATATTTTGAAAAATTTCAAAATAAGTAGGCAAAATTGTTACTTATTATTTAACAATTTTATCTGAAGCAATTTACTATAAATTTGATTTATTTATTACACAAACAGATAGTTAGAAATTTTATTGTATTCTTGTTTTCAGACCAGTTATAATCATATCAATCTTGACTACTGACAATTTAATGTGGAATACTGTAACATTATAAATATGTCATAAGTTGAATATTTAAAATATATATATAAAAATAGACTGTTTCACACAATGTTAGATAAAATTGTAAATATTAAATATCAAAATAGAATTAACTATTGATTTCTTCATTTATTAAAATGTCTCCATGCAAATAAAAATATTGACTATTAAACGTAATCTGAAGTAATGTATTGTTTTTATCTCAATTTTGATTGCGTAATATTACAATTATGCTTTGGTGCACATTATTATCACAAAAGTATGTATACAATTGTTTATATTATTTTAAATTGTAATGCATTTAAGATACTTCATTCAAGATAAAGTATACTGATATCTTTTCTGTTAAAAAATGTGTCTATATATTAAAAAATTCTAAATCAATTCTATTTTTATTGAAAACAGCTGTAAACGTTTTTTAGCGAAAAACATTGCCTTTCTGTTTATTTGTCAACAAAATTCATAAGTATAAACTTTAAATAATATATATATATATATATATAGATATATATATAACTAAAAGTATTCAATCAAATATATTTTAAATGACCTTTTCTAGTGGCTTCGATAAGCGACATTTATATTTTAATACTTAATGAAAAATATATTTCGAACTGTTTTGAGTGTTCAATCTTCTTGGCATTACTATTATATATTTAAATATTATGAATAATTTGAATAGAAGGAAACATATGAATTTAAACATAGGTATATATTCTATATAAGTGTATGTTTAACATATGTATATGTCTTATTCATGTACAAATTTCCAAAGTTGATAAAGTTTTATTTAAAAGTCTAATGTATGTTAAAGCACAGTATTTTATTTTATGTTTAGATAAATTAGAAATAAAAATAATATATTAACAGATAATATTTAGTTTACTATCAACTGAATAGCGTAGAAGTGTATAATTCTACAATATTATAGAAACTATAGAATTTTAAAAATTATAATGATGTTATCAGTTGAACTGACTATCTGTCCTCAATACTTAGAATAATTTTAAAATAAATGTTTGTGAGCTTATTGCAACCAAATTGAAAATTATTGAAATTATTCGCGTGAAAAAATTATTCAGAATAGATTGCGATCTGAATTTAAAAAATACTTACCGCCATATATTTGTTATTTTGAATCAATTTTAAAGGCATAACTGATATAAAAAAATTGATTTACTTTGATGTTAAACCTTAGCTTCGATTTTTTGTATAATCATTCTTGACATTGTTGTGAATATGAAAGAGATAAATTGTTTTGCCGCTTGCGGAAAAAGCCACATCGATACACAAATATTTCAAATATCTAATTATGCTACTCTCCGAATTAATGATATCTGCTTGATGCAATCATAACCGATTAACCTACCTTTCGAGGACTGCCAGGCATCACTGAATCGTCGGGGGGTTGCGGATCCTCCGACTGTTTAGATTCTTTGCCTGATGTAAAAAAAGGAAGGGAAAATTTGGGGGAAATTACAAATCAGGATACGAGAAATGAATTAAATCAGTCATCGGTATTACGAGGGGAACATAAAATCCCTTAATAAGACAAAACTTATGGACAAAAAATAACACCCCTATATAGAGGAAAGATATCTCGGGCGGTAAGGAACATATAGAAATAATAGTTCTGTGTCGTTGAAAATATGCTGGGCGGCGAAGAATAAAGAGAGAGTAATCAAATATAATTTAATTTGTAAGCCGGCTAATAATTTATATCGAAACTTAGTTAAAATGTTGCTATGTGTTGTAACGTTTGATGCAGACGTGTATTTGCAGTCTTTGAATGATTTGTTATTTTAGGGTAAAAAATTATTTAAGTATTTAAAAATATTATAAATTCAAATATTTTGAAATCTACAAATATGTACTCAGTTTTAACTAAACGTACATTTATGCCGCACTCAATGCATTGCTTATAAGATTGAATTTAGATAACCCATTTTATATAAATGAAATATTTGTCCTGAGTATAATTTGTTGCTAATTGTTTTTATTCCACGTTCTATATTTAATATGAAACTGAACAACGTACATATATCAACAATTATAAATACAAATATAAAAACATAATACCCTCAAAAACGTTTATATGTAACAAATTCAAAATGGTATTCATGGAATCAAGACACAACATGGTATTATGGGATAGTTGTTATTGTGATAGTTGTATATACTTGTAAACCTTTTGTAAAGTAAAAAAACATTCATGTCTATTAAAACAAATTCAAAAAGCTGTGTCACATATTAAAAAAAAACATTAGAACAAGATCAAGAACTGCATAAAACAATGTGATAATCAGAGATCTAGCGAAGGACCTTTTTAACACGGTAAGTTTCTAATAATGAATTTATCATCTAGAAAGGTATTTTTTCCAATATTATATCCAGTTTATACACATGCTGTTATGTTGTGAAAATAATAGAGGTTGATCGGTTTTCATCATATCATTTTTGCATATATAATATTTTTATTGCACGACAATCGTTCCAATAACTCTTTAAGTTGTTCTTTGTGTTTATGGTTAACCCATTAAACAATTCTGGTAAATATGATTTCTCATTTGGTTCTGTCTTCCATATATTTTAAGGCTGTTTACTTATTGAATTATATTTCATGTGTGTATATGTTAAATTTAAAACACAAATCGTTTTCATTTTCATTTGTATCACGCGTCTTGTGTCTTGTGTCACGTGATTAAATATTTTAAATTATTAATTTCTTTCTTAATATATTGTAATATGCTTAAATGGGGAGACTTCTATAAACCCGTTACATGTTTATTATATATACACATGTCATATGTATAATGCATAGTATATAGCTGGTATGTATATGAAGAGAAATCCATTATGTTTTATTTAATTAAAAAATTTATAAAACATAAAAACGAATACAGTGAGTAAATAGGAATAAATTTAAAAAACACAACAGAAAATATCAATTGCCTGAACAAATAAATAAGGTTAATATAATAACATTTCACTTATAGCCATATTGACATTTAAAATATATATTATTTAATGTTTATGTCTGCTTTTTACTAAAGTATAAACTATTTTATTATTGTGTCATTTATTATATCCTTTAAAAATAGTATTTAAAAAATTATATTAACGCATTATTAATAAAAACTTTAAATATGATTTTAAATTATTTCTATTGATAATATATTTTTAAAAATCTGAACGTTCATTAATGCATATTACACAATAGGAAAGGAAATACAGTGTTTTGTATAAATTTACTAATTTTAAAAGTTAATGTAATTTTATATAAATGAACCAGTCTAATAAAAGTTGTAGTAATAAAATTAAAGTTAATTTATTTTGATATACATCATAACTGTTTAAAATGTATGATTTTGCTAAATAATGTTTTACCTACTGAGCGTAAATAATGTCATATTATAATAATACAAGAACATATCTCATTTTAATTATGACAAGCAAAATCCATTCATGATGTAAAAACTATATATTTTTGTATTAACTACAAAAAATTAAGCATATAATAGAGATTAGGTAATCAATTAATTACTCCTATACTAAACATATTTTAGATATCATTTATCTTTTAAAAGCGGAAATTGAGTTTTTCCCGTCCAGTTTGTCATTTTATTTTATATTCAACAAAGAAGAATTATTATCAAAGCCCATTGCAGTTTGTCCTATGTATTCTTATGTATTCTTATGTATTCTTATGTATTCTTATGTATTCTTATGTGTTCTTATGTGTTCTTATGTATTGCATGCACTCAATCGATTTATCTTTTTTACAGTGTAAGAACAATTTTTTCTAGTTTTTTATTATAGCGATAATTTACCTTTTGCTTACGCTAGTTTTAAAAATGGTTTTCTTAAACATATTTTACCCATTCATCAGTTGAAACAATTTGACAATTTTAACATTAAAAAAATTTTGAATTTTTATAAGTGACGATATAATTATTTATAACCGCAAAAATCTGTTTGACTTTTTATTTGGTAAATTAATTTTTTATTTATATATTAGAAGGAGTTTCTGAATCGTATCATTTTCTGATTCAAATTCCAGTTAATATATAATATCTTTAGCGTAAATTTATTATTAGGTTTACTCCAAAGTATTAGATTTTTTTTAAAACTACAGAGCGTTTATATTAAAATAAAATGAAGTAAGTTAGTTTTTTATTAACTATTATCATTTCTTATGATACCTGTTTACATTATATCTCCACTTCGTGGAAACACCACCCTGTAAAATCATTAATTGAAAAAAGTGTTCAAAGGATAAACATTTGTGATGCATGCTTAAATTTAGGTTTGAAATACATTAGAAATTTTTAAAACTGATTTTATACTGGAGCCGGTTTTTCAGATTTTATCGATAAGAATGGCGCCAGATATCGTATTTCTGTTAAATAATTTCAAGGAGATAACTTCGGTTTTCTATGCACAAACCCCAACCGCCTAAATAACTAATATTTCTATGCTAACTGGCATCAGCGTAGAAGCATTTTTTTTTAATAATTTTTAGTTTATAAAATATTAATCAATGAAATTAAAACAATAGGTAGATTATAAATGAGATATAAATAATATTTAAATGCCACCGTTTAAATAGGTTTAACGTGTTTTAATGTTACGCAGACTGCAGTTTTATTACAAGATTATTTGGTGTTTATTTCAACTGATATAATTAAAAACAAATATTATTGTTGTAAAATGGATGTTTAATAATTACTACATTTTTGGGATTTCAACATATATATATTTTAATTGTTATATTGTTAAAAATTTTCTTTGAACTTTATAAAAAAATAATTTGTTATAATCTTCAACGAGAACAATTTTCTATTTTAAAAATAAATTTATTTCTAAATTTAACCTCAATTATATATTTTTAAATCCTTAAAAGCTCATATAATATTTTTTTTAAATATGGCACTATTATCAGATCTATAAATAAAATATCAAGATGTGAAGATCTGCTCGATGTGAATTTGCTGACAGTTGGTGAGATTGGTAACTCACTGAACTCAGTAATGTTAAATGTGAAAAATAAATAGTTTTTTTATAATAACAAATGCATAATAATAATATTGTATATATAATAATGCACATAATGTATAACTACTTTTTAAATATCTCAAATTTTTTTATTGAAATTTAGGATCAATAATTTTAATATATAATCGGTGATTTCTGAACAGTTTTTTTATAAAAAAGGTAAGCCAACTATTGATATGGCTGTAATAAATATCTTTATACTGTATTAATTACTATGAATAATATAAAAAAAGACTGGGTTGATTACATAGGGGTATTGCGTATGGCCTATTTGAGTAAAGTTAATTAAGTGATTCTCTTCAGATAAAAGCACGTTATATGATTCAACATTTTAAAAGTAATCTAATTAATGACCTGCTGAGTGACTGAAACTGTTCATTGCATTTTTTCACTCAAAGAATGGTTTCAGTTTTCAACAGCATGTTATTTTATATAATAAAATGTAAAACTTGTATTTACTAGGCTTTACTATTCGTGCAGTTCTTTTACTGGGAGTCCACTAAACCCTAATGTTAATTTTAAACCTTGAATTAACTTTATACCTACAGTTTTATCTACACGAAAATATATAACTAACCTCTTCGTTATATTTATACAGTTTATATATCTAGCAGTTTATATCATAGGTGTAAATAAAAAAATTAAAAATTGCCGATTACTTTTTTTAATTTTCAAATCTGAATAATGAAATTAAATTTTAAATACTTTAAATCCAATAAAGCTTGAATTTTGACAATTATAATATAAAATTTCGAACGCATATAGGCAATTGCTTATTATAAAAAGTATTTAGATCTAATAAAACTAACAAAAATTTCAATCATATAATTTTTGTCAAAAATTGCCGAAATTGCTATAAATTTTAATGCGTTATATAACATAATTGGATTGAAATATGTTTTGCTGCATTAAAAATAAAAAAAGATTTTGAAGCTCTGAGTTACCATAAGCTTTACGAGAGCTATACATGAGCTTTATGCGAGCTTTACGTGATATTTACGTGATGTTTATATTTTCAAATTTCAATATAAATACCAAAAATGCGAATTTAAAACAAAAGTAGACTTATTTAGTTACATATCTCTACATTACAGAAAAATAAAAAATTGAATTCAAATTAATATTTGTTCAATTTTAATTATTAATTAATAAAATATGTTCTTATATCCGTTGATAATGTTTCATAAGATGTGCAAAAAAAGTACTCAATAATGCTAATATAAGGATATCATTAAAATTTGTGAAACTTTTACAATGTAGAATCATTAAAAATTTAAGCACAGAGGTTTACTTGGAAAATGATGTGAACACTAGTGGAATTTGTATGTAGCTTCCTGATAAAACATGAAATAAATTTTTATTAAATTAATTTGCTTCCAAATGTCAAAAATGCATTCAACAATAATTATTTGTCATTAAATGTTCACTGTAATTGTAGATAAAATGTATACCAACAAAAATCTATAACGTTTGATGTATTGTATTTTCACGCCTATATTGTGTTATCAGAATATAATTGTAATATATTTTATGGTAAATAAAATTATTAAATATTTTTACAATATGTACAAGTATTATTATATATTCAAATTCTAATTTAAAAAAATATATAAATGTATATTTTCAGTTTACTGGATACGGTATACAGTCATATTACAACACTTTTAAAATAGTTGATTCACTATGAAATATGTTCGCATAAATAAAATAAATTTATATTAAGTGGCTAAATATTTTAGACACTCGACAAATATAGAGAATAAAAAAAAATTGCTGCGATTATAGTAAAAATTATTATATTAACAATAGTAGTAGGGAAGGAGGACCTTGACTCCACCC
>JAUZND010004518.1:0-11666 GCA_034780555.1 Coelogynopora nodosa
GCTTATTAAATGCTCTCTATATCTTGGGACCACGTTGGTCCCACCCCGCTGGTAGAGTGTTTTATATCTTGGGACCACGTTGGTCCCACCCCGATGTGAAGTGGTTAACTGACTCCTGGAAATAACAGAGTGATTACAAACATTTTTCTCTATAAAATTAATATTATTTGTTTTCAAAATATTGATAAATCCCACTCAATCATAAAAAAAACATAGTGTGCAAAATATACTTTCATATACAGGAAATCACTGCATACTGATTTTCATAAAATAGTTAATATACATATTTATATAAAAAAAACTTAACTGACCCTAAAGATTTAGGATTACATATTCTTAATTTGTATATAGTTAGTGGAAAAGTATCTTGATTGTTCATTTTAAAAGATGATATGTGTGGCTGTTTAGAAATGATGCGCGTCACACTTTTTAGAGGCTTTTTGACCCCCCTATTACCCCCTCCAAAATGATGCCATATTTTGGCAATCCCCCCCACTATGTTCAAAAATCATATATTATTAGATGTTTTCAAAACCATTTATTTTCTACTCTCAATACAAATATATCCATTTTGTTACACTTTTTACACCTGAAATATTTAATTTATCTGTATAAAATGTATTATTTATATTGACACTGTTTTTATATAATATGCAAAAATTAGAAAAATATGTGACATCTCTACTAATACCCCTTTGCATACCCTATGTCACACTTGTCACATTTTACACCCTTACTTGAGTGTGACATAATTAAAAAAAACAGCCCCTAATGAGTTTATAACAATTTTTTTAAATCAACATAATATCTAGTCTTTCGAGATTGGTATTTCATAATACTATACATAATAAATATATATAATTTGAATATAAATTGCAAAATTACTTTTAACTTTAAAAAAAATTTGAGTAACTTCTGAATCTATTATAATTTTGAAAAATAATCTTTATTTTGTGTTTGTAAAGGCAAAAATATAATAAATTCAGAAGTTATTCAAATTTGTGATGTACATTACATGTTTATATCTAGTTACATGCTTACAAATACTGATAGCAGAAGCTTTTTAATATTTTAACTTTTTTAATTAATAAAATATAAGTTGCTAAATGAACAGGAAACGGGACATCCCACTTGTTGTTAACCAACTCCCCCTTTCTCACACATCGTTGCTATTATACAGTTTCTTCCTTGTATTCCTTTTAAATGTGACATGATTTTAGGTAATCTCCGGATATCATAAAGGCATGCAAATATCTCAAGCTACATGCAATGCAATACATAATCATAAACATTTAGTTTATTTGAACATTAAAAGCTATAGCTCATGACATAAATTATATTACATTAATGAACTGCAGATATCTTTAATTCAAACTGTAACTTCCATGATGTGAAGTGCATAATGATGAAAATATAGAAGCGATGCATTAGGACTCATGTGCCATAGTGTCAGCATGAAACCAATTTAGAAAGCTATTAGAAAGCGGTGTTATTTTAAAATCTTCTGAACATTAACATCATATACTACATCATATTCTTATTAAACATGTAACATCACAAATTTGTATAACTTCTGAATTTATTATAATTTTGATAAATTAGCTTTATTTTGTGTTTATTTTCATTTAGATTATGATTATATTCAATTATATATATTTGTTATGTATTATGAAATACCAATCTCGAAAGACTACATATTATGTTGATTTACTTTTTTTTTTATAAACTCATTAGGGGCTGTTTTTTGAGGGGTGTAAAATGAGACAAGTCTGAGCTGACATAGGGGATGCCAAGGGGTATTAGTCGAAATGTAACATCATAATTTCCTTATTTTTGCACATTATATGAAAACAGTGTCAATATAAATAATACATTTTATACAGATAAATTAGATATTTCAGGTGTAAAAAGTATTATAATATGGATACCAGGGAATACTTTAAGTTATTATAGACTTAGTAGTTATTATTATAGTAGTCCCTGATTTGAGATCCAAAAATAAATGGTTTTAAAAATATCTAATAATATTTTATTTTTGAACAGAGGTTTGGGATTGCCAGAATGTGGCATCAAAAAGCCTCTAAAAAGAGTGATGCACATTATTTCTAAACAGCCCATTATTTCAACTTTTAAAATGAACAATCAGCATACTTTTTCGCCAACTATACGAATTAAGAATGCATAATCCAAAATATTTTGGGTCAGTTTAGTTTTAGTTTTTTTAATATAAATATGTATTTTAACTATTTTATTAAAAATCAATATGCAGTGATTTCCTGCATATGACAGTATATTTGGTACACTATGGTTTTTTTTTATTATTGAGTGGTATTTATCATTATCTTGAAAACAAATAATATAATTATTGTATAATTTTTTGTAATTTCTCTGTTATTTCCAGGAGAGTTAGTTATGGAGTGACAATGTGTGACTATAGGTATTATTTAAAGACATAACTTTTGTGTGACATTTTAAAACTCTTCTAATATTTGAACCAATATTAAAAAGAATTATAGGATATGGGGGCTACTGTTTTAGAGTTTTAATACTCTTGGTAAAGTGTATTTATCTGTAATGTGTTAGGTATTATTGAGCTGGGTTTATTTAACATTGTATTAAAATTTTTAAAATGTATATCTGAGAGCAATGTGCAATCAGATTTTAATTAATAATGTTTATAATATAATGATATAACATCTAATATATATATATATAATGATATTGAAACACATTGATAATTATTTATTTACTTATATTATGTACATTATATTGTATGACTTTGATCTTGTTTATGAGTCTACATCCACATATTAATATTTTGTGTAATTTCTTCCCTTTGCATGCATATTCTGAATGCTGAAGTTAAAAATGTTGAATTTTTTTATTTTTATAAAACATATAATAATAATATGTTATACACATGTTACTATTGTGATAATAATATAATTAAAAAGGGCCTGATAATCGATCACAGTTATTAAACCACCTGCTTATCGGGCAGTGTACTGTCTGAAAATCAGACATTATCACCTGATTTTATTTACATACCTTATTTTTGGTTACTCAAAAAATATACTTATAACCATAAGTTAGGAGTATTTCTGAATTAGATAGATTATAAAAAATATAATAATTAAATCTAATGTGGAAAATATTTACAAAAATAATTAAGATAAAATTGATTTAAAGTCATAGCATATTGAAAACAGACTTATGATTAAAAATATATTATAATAGTATGTCTTTTGTATGCATACTTTTAGAAATAAATGTTTAATTTGCTTCTTTTCTTTAATTTTCAAAAAAATAAATGGTCACTGTATTTCTTTACTAGGTGACTTATTGATTGAAGTGAGGAAAAAAACCAAGAGTTGAGTTTTTTACAATGACTTGGGTTTAAAACCATGGTTGCAGAAAAACTTACTAAAGGTACAGAAATTAAATAGTATGACCAAAATAATTTTTTTAAGACACCATTTGTCAAGTTGTAATCTTTGTTAAGTAGGTCATTTCATTAAATTCTATATATCGAATCACACAGTTTATTACTATAATATCTTCAAAAAAGCATACAGCTTTATATTATTTACAGAATATCCTGCTGTCAGGAGCTGTAAATGTGCTTTCTTTAGATAGACCGTTTTAGTGGGTGTTATATATAAATTGTATATTACTATATCTTTTAGTTAAGTTATTGATGATGGTATCATACCTAACAAAATTGTTAAACATACATTGTTAATAATATAATTCTATAGCCAATTCATTATAGTCAAATGAAGAAAAAAAACCGCAAAACAATTAACTAAGAAAGAAAGATATTACTTTCTTAATTAATTGTTTCGTGGGTTTTATCTTATTACATTATTAGATTTAATGCGAGAAAAGATTGGAATTATAGAAAATAAAAGAAATACAGGAAAGATCTTGATTCTGCATTGACCATGGAAGTTCACAATGCTTTTGACAAGACAGCAATAATAGGTCAGAACTCGGAGACTATAATTACAATGGATTAAAACTGTTCTGATAATATACATCTGTCTAAGATATAATATTAAATTAATAAAAAACTACATGATCATACTACATTCTTGTTGGTTATTATTATTTTTATAGCAAATTATATTGGTATATTTATACTGTATATAAACATCATGCATCAATTTTTTTCTAATATAGAAAGAATTTGATTAACCAATAAAAAACACAACCATAGTCACTTTATAAAATGATTATGGTCGTTTTTGTCCATTGTATAAAAAAAGTTAATATGCCACCAAACTTAATTAAATGTTATTTATTTGTAATTTTACCTAATATTGACTTTTAAAACTATTAAAATATCATTTGTTTCAAATAAAAACTACTGTGTACCCCTGGTCAAAAAAAGTATACCTCAAGGCAGGTTAAAAACCACAAATTTGACAGCGGTTGAGGTTTTTTAACCTGTAACTCACTTTGGTTACACCAAAAAACTACACTAACGAGTTTTTGACCATGTTCATTGTAAAAAAATCTCTAACTGGCTTTCATCACCTCACTCATTGTTTACTAGTCATTTTAACTTACAATTATCTACACTGGGGATGTTTTGACCTGGGTACATTTTGACCAGGGTATTTTTGACTTGGGTATGTTTTGACTGTAAACCATTATAATATATTATAATTGATTAATGTGTATCATTTCAAATGGGATAACTTAAATAGTATTGCTGCCTGTTTTTATACAGTGACCCCACTTGTTTATTTACAATTTGTTTAAATAGCAACATTTTAGTATCTTTCTAATAAGATCTATAACTGTGCATATTTTCAAGTTGGAAAAAGTTTTGCTATGACTGTGGTGTCCCTCATATAAATTGCAAATTTTCTTAGCTTTATTTTGGTACCTATGGCATGCCATGTGTTTTTCCAAATGGAAAGGGTCTTGCCACCTATTGTTATGCAGTTGTTGGTTATGGTAAGTTTGTGAACCATCCACACGGAAAGTCAACCATCTGAATGAAAAGCTAATTTCCCAAACTGTCTGAAAGAAATTGACATTTGCAAACCATCAGGGTTTTCACACTCCTCAAATATTAAGATGGTTTACTTAAATATCCACAAATAGCCTTAAATTTTGGCAAAATGCACGAAACCCTCATGTGCATGCATAATACATTTTTATTCTATGTAATTTAGTATTAAATTAAATTTACAGCATGATTCATGAAAATATTGAGAATATTGACTGGGAATTTTGTTTGGCTTTTACATTGCTTCATTTCTGAAATATTACATTTAAAAGATTCAGTAAATAATTAAATTTGTATATATATTATTTTTTTCATCATCAATGCTTCTACAATATATAGCATTTCTTATAGAAAACATACATTGTAGTATTAATAAGAGTTAAGCTGTAATATGTTTGCGCCTGCAAAATGGGAAAGGGAATGGAACTATTGTTTTTGTATTAATTCACAACAAAAATTCTCCCACAATTCTCTCCATTTTTAATTTCTAATCTGTGAATGCAGAATTAGTAAATAATCCCACTTATGGATTGAGGTAGACACCAGCTCATTTGTTCAAAATAGAAGAGAAGGAAGTACATATTAATAATCTGAGAAAGTTGACATGGGAGAACTCTAGCTGAAATAGATTAAAAATACATAACTGTGAAAGCAGCCATTGTGAATATCATAGCTTACACTAACAGTGATTTGGATTCGAAGTTGGTGTTTATAAAGTAAGCTTTTACAACTTTTTGGATATATCTCCTCCAGAGACCAGAGTTGAATACTCTCGAAATCGTCATTGGAGGTTAGGCTGGTGTGAAAAGATCCAATTATTTAGATGGTCCACTCCAATCTTTAAAACTTACTTTATAATAATTTAAAATGCTAAATTTAAAAAATTTCCATTTCAGAATATCAGCCTAAGAAAACAAAGCTTAATAAACTGATCAATAGCATTACAAATATATTAATTATGTATGTCTTATACAAATGTTGACGAACTAAACTTAACTATAGTAACTATAAAACATTTATTCTGAAGGATTACCAGCCATTAAATTTATATATTTATTATAAATAAAAGTTTTAAAAGGTTATTGTTAAATATATGATTATAGTAATTTAAAAGATAGTTTTTTATTTACCACAGTATATCAGTAATGTACCTTACTTGTGAATATGTAAGCAATTCATGGTATACACAATTAATTTATTTCAAGCATATTGGTTGGTTATTTGGTTAATTAATTAAAATTCTACAAAAGGGTATATTTATTTCAATTTTATCACTAACTATGTAAAGTAGAACAGGCTCTATATAATCTTACAAATTTGTTTTGACAAATTTGATTGAAATGATGCAATAAAAGTTCATTTGAAATTAAATACATTCATGTAACCATCTAAATATATTCAATTTTAGATTATGGATCATCGATTAAAAGATTTACTCAAAGAACATTCGAATTTATCGTATGATACCAAATTGAACAGGGTAGGTAAACCATTATTTTAAAATGCAGACTATGTATTTTTACATATTTCAGTTACTGCGCGTCTAATAAATGTTTCAGTGAGTAAAATATAATTGGTCCCGTTCGTCTTTATTTGTGATTTGTTTTCTAACAATTCTATATTTGTTTAAGGAGTTTTCATTAAATATATAACAATGACATTTTTTCTAATATCTTTATATTTTAACACTTCAAGTTGTGTCACTCATGATGTAAAATATTGTGCTTCAAATTTTGTAATAACTGATTTTATTATTCAATCTGTTATTAAGGATTCTTATTTAAGTTCTAGACTTTTGTTCTTTCTTTAATTATTAAAAAAAAGTAAAACCTTTGAAAATAGCCACCATGTCAAATGTAAACCATTTTTATGTGTAGCTATACGTACACTTAGGTCACCAATCTCAACATAACATTTTATTATTATTAATTTCGTTTCCAATTGCTTTTTATAGGTAGTTTGCGAGTTTACAGGACATCAACTTCCCGGGAAATATGATGCAGTTTTTTCTTATGTAAACTGTAAGAAATACAAATTAGCGTATGCTAAATCTCTTTCAAAATCATCAGAACTTCTTAAACCATCTGCAGATCCGAAACACCAGTATGCTTGTTGAGATTAGGATATATATATTAAAAGATAGAAAGTTATATTTTAAGCTAACCTTTCGTTATTTTTTCCTTTAAAGAAACCAACTACACTGTACCTTGACTTGGAGGTATATTAATGATATCCCGAACCACATAGAAAGACATTTGAACGGTCGCAGATTTCAGAAGGCTTTGAAACGATGTAAGTTTAAAATTAACTTTCTTTTCTAAATTAATTGGTCTTACGTATTTTTTTATTACTATATTTTATTAATGTTAATTACTTATTAATATTTAGAGTTAATAATACTGTATTAGGTGATCATTAGTATGTAACACTGACATCACGTGACCTATTGTAATAGGCTTTAAATAACGTGGCAATTGCCCGCACACCTCTTTTTAATTTTGAAAAGGTTAATTTTTTATAATTAATTTTATGGGGTTTTTTACCGCTTAAGGTTTGACAATTTTCATCCAATCAAAATTTAGTATTTGTTACTATAATATTGGTTACTATGGCTTCCTGGGAGCTATTTAAACAAGATCGATGTAGTTTTCGACTAATTCGAGGTCACTGAGTTCGATGATTTTTAGTTGGATTTTCTTACTTATTGATTGTTATTAATATAGTGAACTCGAGCCATACACTGAACAATCGGATTGTTTTCAACAGTAATAATAAGTAACAATTTAAATATGACTGATCTTTATCAATATGATAAAGTTCGCCTAAGTCTAAGTGGTCAGAAATGGTAATGTTTATAGCTATTGTATATGTAATATATGTATATATATTGTATTTGACTGATGATACTTAATCAGCAATTGCAAAATATAAACATATACAAAATAGTTTTTCACTTCGTGCTCCTCTTCAACCTCACCTTCTAGGAAGTCGGCATTAACATCTTTGTCGTTACCGATTGAAAAAGTTCACTGTCCGACATGGTCTCTACAAGGTTGGATAGATGTCCGGATTTTTTTCATATAACCGGAATATTAATATTTTTTAGAAAAAAAATTATTGTTTTAATGAGTTATAAAACAGCAATGAAATATTGATAGTATACTATGTGTGTCAAGCATGCCATGTGACCCGGTTGGAGAAGGTCGGATTCTCCGACACAGTCCCGTAATTTAGGATACTTTGAGCGTCCCGGAAATGAGTGTTATCGCCGATATAAGATCGGTTCCAGGCTTTCGCCAATTTGTCTTTAATCCCAATTTAATATATACTCGTAATCAACCCCAACAATTAATGAAATAATGAGAATATGTCAATTAATTATTAGAATACATATATTCTTAATATCAAATCACTTACGTGTTATAGGCCTATCTGACTATAAACTGGTTATTATGACTCTACAAATACGGTTTTAGCTGTCACCAACATGAGTTAAAATGACCCGGATTTTAGGCTTAATTAAAAATCAATTCCATGTCCATACATCATAGAGTTACGAGTTGATTTGAACCTGACTCCATTGTTTGTGTTTAACAGCAAATTGTATTTTGGGAGCTGTTTATACCACGTTCACTTATCCAGTACGGAATCTATATGCATAATATAATATGTAGAACCTAGCAATCCCATGATTAGCACCATGTTTAGGCCAACTTCAAGCGCATTCTGAAGGTTGACGAAAACATCTGACCGAAACTAATATTGTTGTAGTAGATATATCTCTCCTAATATAGAGATGAATTAAGAAAATCTTTACCGTGAGGGAAGTCACGTATACCCATACGCCAAAGCAGTGTTATAATTGGTTTCATCCGATCGTAATAAAAGCTTTATTAATTGGATCATCGTTTTTACTATCGGATCGAGATTGACAACCGCTACTACGTTATCAAAATTAATTTCGATAAAATATTTCCCTGAGTGCTGTAAAATGAATTACTGATTCATGCTAATGGGTTATACATTACCGACCACTCCTGTAAAGTCGAGAAAGCAAGACGAGTTGATTAGGCTAATTTTATTAAGTATTTTAAAATGGTGGTTACACTATTCTAACATAATGCTCGATAAAAGCATCATAATCAAAATTGGGACTGGTGAGCCGTCGTATAATTATAATTGCGGGCATATTACATACTAGTCAATACATTTAATAGAGAACTAGTAAATACAGTATCTTCCGTACAGTGTTTTCACAGGATCCTGAATAAAAATAGTGTTATAAGTCATACTGCGTACACATTCTCGATTCACCCATAGTTGAACACGAAACAAGGTCACCTGACAAAAGGATCGTTAACTTCTTCACATCCATTGGGTAGAAGAATGCATACGATTTAATACTGCCCCTGAAGGTTACTTGTATCGGTATTAACCATACAATTTTTATTATATTTCTATGGTATTGACATTCAGTTCGCGGGCAGCCTATTTTCTTTACGGTGGTTTAGTCAGGTGATTAAGGGAGTTATTAGTGACAAGGAATTGTTTGTTCAGTAGGGAATGCAGTCGCATAAAATAAATCAATTTTGTGGTATTTAGCATTGCGCTAACCCTTGTAGTACACCACGCTGACTAGTTATCTCAACTTTTCCATCAAACATTACCATGATAATCACATTTATTTTATAGAACTTGCAAGCGCTGTGCCAAATTTTAGCTTGAGTCGCAGATAACCCTTATTGTAGAATTGAGCGTGATCTAATAGTGAGATTGAATGGAAAGTGTGTATTCCCTGTTGATGAAGTCAGTGAGTGTTAGATCAATACTCATCGCGATTATAGCGTTCTAGTCCCTACATCATACCGCAAATGTTTTCACGAACACAGAGTTTATTTCCAAAGTCTGGAGTCAGTGTGAGCAACAGAATAATCACCGCCTTGCTTGCGATATAATGTTTAAAATGAAAAGAATTTGCTTTAATGTTTCCATTGTAGGCCTTATTGTCCATAATATCGAAAATAAACATTTTTATAAACCGCTTCTTATTTTGGTGTGTTGAATTGAATAGATTGCATTGTGTATATTCAGCTCCTTTTCATGCTCTAAAATTACACCCGGTGCGATATTTACATGACGAAAGCCGAGCATTGCATTTTCGATTATAATACGGACGCTAGCACTCTGCACAGTTTAGTCATTCATTGGAATTGATAGCACAAACTCGATTTAATCTGTGATCTCCGTCAGGAAGTCAATTGGTTGGCTAGACAGGAAGGTTGACAGGCTCGAATCGTATGTACCTTATTGTTCCACGAAGCGATGATTTGGGCTTAAAAATCATGCACAGAATTGTCTTCATGATCATCAATCAATGCAAAGCCTTCCGGATAGTTTGAGACCTTTTATTGAAGAGGATATGACCGTCACGTAGCTTTTAAGAAAGCAGTTCTGCTTTCTAATGAAAATTACTCAGAACAGCACCGTCATATATACTAATGCAACGCTAATGATCAGTATTCCATACTACTAGCGATAATTTATTGTTAATATCTTTCTTGGTTGAAGCTTTTTAATTTTCTGCATTAAGATTTAATTCATTTTTGTTTTGCATAACTAACATATTTAATTTTGTAAATTTTTTGTAGAGATATTTTATATATATTTTTACGACAAAATGTGGTAACAAATTATTGTACTGAAATGTTAAATATTGGATCATCCTTTTGCCTTAATTCGTTTACACTTTTTTGTCATGATAAACCAACAACTATTTTACATAAAGTTGGTTAAATTGAGATAAGTTTGATATGCAAACAAGTTTTTTCTTCATGATATAATACGCGGAGTTATTTATGAAAAAACGGCCTTATTATTAAATTAATCATATTATAGTATATATCAAACTATAAATTATAAGCATTGTATTTGTGATATATTGTGTAACGATCTTCTGTTTAATATTAGTTTTCATATCTTTTCCTCTCCTAATCAATGAAGATAAACAAAGCCTTGCTGAAGGTATTGAATTTATTCCCAATACAAGCAAATATCCTGGACATAAAAAACCGAAAGTTGAAGACGATGATGGTGACATTATTGAGCAACAATCTCCCTGCTCGATGGGTAAGTACCCGATATCTCTCAGCCGTTAATTCAATGGTCGTTCAATTTATTAACAAAGTATTAAAGTTATCAAATATTTGTTATAAAAATTGTTTAGTATATATATTTATCAAATTAAAATTTGTATTTTTTATTTTGATATCATTGTCTTAATTAGTGTATATTTTATTTATAAATATAAATATATATATATTTATCATAATATAATGTAAACGAAGAAGTTTTGGTTATGTTTTATAAGTTTCTAAGTCCTTCAAGAACAATATTTTGTTAATTCGTAATTATATTTCTGCTTTTTTTAGCTATACTATTTCACACTAAACATTTAACGGTAAATATGTAATGTAGCCCTACCCGTTGATTTTTTCATACGCAGCTGAAGAATATTATGTCCAGGGGCGGATTTAGGGGGTGGGGGGGCGGAACGGGCGTGCGCCCCCCCATAAAATATTTATAAGGCGCCCTTGAGCATTTAAATAAATTGGCGCCCCCTTGAAAAGTAAAGAAGCACCCCAAAGAA